>CAUYQG010239498.1:0-120525 GCA_963574415.1 Tarsius wallacei | reverse complement strand
GCTCTTTGCTCCTCCCCCGCATTTTCATCACCACCACTCACACCCCTCCCCCCCCCACCTATCAGCCTTCCCCCCGCGAGCCGGGGGGGGGGGGGGCGCCCCCCCTGAGGCTGACAGAAGTGAAGTAACTTATCCGAGTTCATATAGACAGGATTGAAACGTAAAAGCCCACACTGTCCCTATTGACCCTCAGTTAACACTTTCATGAACACTCCTACCCAAAACACAACAACACATTTTGGGTGCCTTTCAGCACTCCTGCCAGTTGCTCCCAGTATTCTTTGCTAGGGTCAAAGAATTGATGGGTATTTCAGAGATGGCTATAGCCCTCTGACCACTTTCTCAGATAATTCAATTTGTGACTCCATTAAAAAGCAAGATACAATAATAATACTACTGCTGGCCATGTCCTGGAGGGGAGGAACCCACCGGAGTCTTTCCAATGAGCAGATAACATATTTAAATGCAGTCCATCAGTCAGTAATCTGCTGCCACCCCATCCTCGGAGAACTGCTTTATTGAACACTGTAATTGCCTGGATGCTGTTATTCATTTCTGTAGCTGTTGCTATTAATTAAATATTTTTGTTGAAAGCTCCCCGTGACATTTCTTGCTGCATTCTTGAATATCTGATAAGATGTACAGTCAGTATACTGGTACCCGCTGCATTTGGCTGATAGTTTTGTCCTAGTTTCTAACCCTCAAAACGCTAAAGAAATGACACAGTTTTAGAGGAATGAGGACTTCTATTGTTACAGGGGTTGGGGGGTGGAGGGAGTCCAAGAGTCTTAGTGAAATAGATGCAAATGTCAAGTTTTAGAGCTCATTGTGCTGGCAGAAGCTGGAAATTGGACTAGACCCTTATTCAAAGGCTTAGCGCATTCCTTAGGTCAAAGGAAGCTTGGTTGCTCTGGTCCCTGCAATCCTAACGCCGGCAGAAACAGGCATTTAGTCATTCATTTATTAGTATCTGACAAGTATCTCCGGAGGTCCTACTATGCAGCAGACCTTGTGCTAAGTGCTGAAGATACAGAGATTAAGAAATGAAAGTAAAATACAAAGAAGTCTCTGGCCTTAAAAAAAAAAAAAAGCATAGTCTGTTGAGGAACACAGGCAATCCTACCACAGTAAAAGGAGAGCTTTAATTCCAAGTATGAACTAACAATAGTAACAGCTGAGGCTGCCAGGCTTCTGACTATTAAGACTGGCAGCAAAAGGTACAGGTCAGAGGGACTGAAGTGTACCTAGAACAAGGTGTCCCAGCTGAGACACAGATGAGATGCAGAGTTTATCTATATGAGGAACTGATGAGCTGCAGAATCCTGTGGTCCTCCACTGATCTGGGTGACATGTATGAGGACTTTCATTTTACTTTCTTTTCCTGGAAAGAAGAAGGAATCTGAGATCAGAGACCTCAGGGTGAAGAGGAGGACATCAAAGGAAGAGGATGCGTTTGCCCCTTCTCCCCCCACTGCCCACTTCATTTCTGGTCTAGGTGGGAGCCCACATGGGCAGAGAAGTGAGGTCAGCTGAAGCTGTTGTGCTCATAAGAGACTGTGAGACTGGGCACACAGGCTATGCTGCTATGGGGCCCAGATGTACAGACATTTCTGGGAGTCTGGGAACAAGGCCTTGTTCTTTCACCAGTCTCCAGCCTGCTCCAGTATCCCTAGGACCGGTAGCTTTGAGGCATGGGGAGTCAGCAATGCGTGGACACTGGCCTCATGCTGGGCACTATTGGGGTGGCCATAGAGAGGCTGCTTCAAGACAGGAGAGCGTCCAACAAGGGGGGCAGAAAGGACATGGCCAGCAGACGAATTGGTTTTATAAGAATAAGTGAGCACAGCCTGGAGATTTTTTTGGGTGGGGGCAACTCTGAAGGGTAATGGGATTCTTGGAGGGTGAACTTTCAGCTAGAAAAGTCTGTAACTGTTAACAAGTGAAGCAGCCTTGTAATATTTGGGAGTTTGGGTCATTAAAAAGAAGAAGAGACAGATCGATGAGACTTTTGGCACAAGGAGAGAGTATGTCAGCAGAATCAATGGAGTGGAGCGGTGTGGTACAGTGGGAAGAATACGGAAGGTCAGGGGACCTGGTACAGGGCCTTGCTTTGCTGATACCTGTCCGTGTGATGCTGAGTCAGTCACTGTTCCTCTCTGGGTCTTAGTTTCCTCAGCTGCAAATAAAAGGCAAGAACGGTACTTTCCTGTGTCCCTGGGTCCATGATTTCAGATAAGCTGCTTACAGGGTAGGCACACATTTAAAGACAGGGACCTCCTAACACCAAGTGAGGGTTATACATGTAAATATAACAAAGTGAGAGGAGAGCAAAAAGTTGAGGTTCTCATGGCAACCAGAATTCATAGCCGCTGTGCATTGTTAAAGGACCTGCTCCTGACAGGCTGATGAATAATCCCAAAGTCTACCTATTGTGCAGGAATTGTCGGGACTCTTTTTGGGGGGTGGGGGTGGGGCACAAAGGCAAGACTAGCCAACCAGTTTAATGAGATTTTTAATCAATGCAAAAATTTTTGGCAACACTTTCAATGAAGGTGCCCAAATAAAAAATGCATTTATATTTAATGAGGCACTCTATTTATTATTTATGCAATAATAAATGCCAGTTGGTTATTAATAAAATATTGCTCAGTCATTAATCCTCAATAAATATGGTTACAGTAATTAGTATTAAAGTGACACAGAATACTTCATAATGGGAAGGTAATTTTCTCCACATTAATGGATTATTCAAACAAACCTTTACTCGCAGTTATCAAGATCAAGACCCTCTAGGGAAAGGGACTAGGGAGTTACAGTGTAACCTTGAAAACTTTGAAAGTTTAAAGACTTGAAAATGAGGCCAGCAAGGGTCCTTAATCTGCTATTGAGAGTCACAGGATTCTCAGAAAAAAAGACAGAAGCCCACAGACTAAGCACAAGTATGGATTCAAGATAGGATCTAGGATTGACCATTAATAAATTGTGTGACAATGGCAAAATCATTGAGTCTCTTTGCACCTTAGTAGTTATGTTTGAAAAATGAGGATAATGATCTCTCCCATTCAGCATTGTAGGGAGAATTAAATGAGATTATGTGTTTTCAAAAACTTAGTGCTGTACCTGGCACAGAGCAGATAATTTGGCGAATGACAGTTCAGGCTACAGCCCATAAGTGCATTCCATTAGTGTAGCAAAGGCAGTTGTAAGCCCTGTCTCCTGAAGATTCCAAATTTTGGAATCTTAACCTCACCTGTCAGGTTGAAATTCATACTCCTCATCTTTTCTCAAAATTATGACTATCGTTCATGAGCTTGTACACTGATCCTTTCTGGTTTTCCTAAGCTTTTTCATAGATGTCAAATCACTTTGACAGCATCTTCTGAAGGGCGGAAAAGTGTAAATCTGAGAATAAAGAAAACGGCATTCTCCTCCCAGCTCTGCATAGACATGAGCCAGTCATGAACTGCATTGGGCTTCAGTCTTATCAAATGTTGCAAAAAAATCATTTGTGTACTTTAGCATGTAAGTATTTTCTGCCCCTCCCCTTAAATTGTGGGTTCTTGGGATTTTCTCTTCTTCAGAGATTTGTTTGAAAGCCAGGCCCCTCTTGGGTGTGGTGGGGATGCTGTTGGTGACCCTGGAGAGGCTAAATATCAGGGCTGGGAGGGCACCCCCACTAATTAGCATCATGCAGCTCAGAAATATTGCTGAGCTGGGGGGTGAAGGCTGGGGAAAGTGGATGAGGGGGTTGAGGACAGAGGATACATTTTCATCCAACAGAAGAGTCTATCTGAGAGGTTCCTGACAGAATCTAGAGTCGTGACCATTAGATCTCATTTTGTTTCCAGATAACAACCTCACTGCCAAAGAGAGGTGAAGTTCATTGGTCTCCGGTTCAACCTAACAACTACAGGTGTATTCTGTGTACCAGGCACTATAATAGAGAGAAGTAATACCGAGGTGAAGACACCATCTCTCCCCTCCAGAACCTTGCATGTGAACATATCCCTGTATTAAAAATGATCACTGCCAGAAGAGACACAAAATAGCATCTTCAGAAAACCCTGTCTTCTGCCTGTCTACTGAAGGAGGAGGGGGAAGATAGGAGGGGAATGAAAGCCCTTCATAAACTCATTAGAAAATTCTTGCCTATTCTGAACTGCCTCTTTCCCTGATACTTTTAGAAATTCTGTGTCCTGCCAGAGGCAGTGTAGTATAAAGGCACATAGGTAAAGGATGGTGTTAGCCCTGGACTCACAATAGGCTGGGATCAAATCTCAATGTTGCCATTACCTAGCCTGTGTGTGACCTTGAACAAGTTACTTAACACCTGGTAGTGCCTCAGCTTCCTCAGCTGTCAGCTGGGATAACAATAGTGTTTTCTTCACCAGATATTGTGAATGTCAAATGATGTCACATGGCAATTACTTCACCTCACCCTGAGCCCCAGTTTATTTGTGTGACAAATAGGGATAAGACTTTCTAGAGTAGTCTGAGGAATAAACATGCATATGTATATCATTTAGCATGCTGCCTGGCACATAGTAGATGTATGATAAATGCAAATTCCCTTTCAGCTGGAGAAAGGATATTAGAGGGTTTTTAGGTAATAATATCTACAGATACTCTTTCTTCTTGGACATTAGTAACAGATTTTGCACTTGTTCTTATTAACAAGTATGTGCATGGGTTATAAATTTCAGATTTCCAGGATCTCAGGTACAATGCTGGTTCTCATCATTTCTCTTGCGTTACTGCAGGAGACTGATCCCACCGAGAGAGATTTATTAATAAGCACATGTTCTTTGTTGCTAAAAGACTACTGAACCTCTTCTTTAAAAATGGGAGCATTTGTGTGCTACTGTGAATATATCCATATGCATTTTTAATCCTCACAGTTCCTGTCAAAAAACCAGCCTTCCTGTAAGAGGACTTTATTAGTTACCATTTATGTTTCCCTACCATGGACCAGAATTCTGTGTTGGGAATACATCGTTCCTCTTCATCAGAGAGGGCAGTCCTATGCACTCTATATTTTGGTGAAGACATCTGAAGATCAGCCACATTAGGGGCAGCGCAGTGTTTTTCGGTGTGTGACCTGAACCAGCAACACCTGGGGACTTGTTAACAAGGCACATTCTTAAGTCCCCATTCCAGATCTATGGCACCAAAACCTCCAGGTTTGGGATCTGGCAGTTTGTGTTTTAACAAGGCCAACAGGTAATTCTGACGCACCTGAAAACTTGTGGGATTTGTCTATGATTACGTAGCCAGAAAGTAGTAGGGTGGGATTAGAGCTTTGGTCTGAGGATGGAATCGGGCTTCTCTCAACCTGGGGTGATGCTGCTTCCCAGCAGATACTTGGTGATGTTTGGAGACATTTTCGGTTATCACAGCTGGGGTGGGGAGAGGAGCTATTGGTATCCAGGGGGTAGAGGCCAGGAAAGCAAATAAAATCCTACAATGCACAGGACAGTCCCCATAACAAAGGACTATCCAGGCCTAAATATCAGTAGTACTGAGGTTTGGGAAACTCTGGTCTATAGCTTTATGCTCCTGTGAAAAGACACTTATGGGGGGGAAGGATAACGGAGGGTGAGAAAGAGAAAGAAATGGAGAGAGGCAACAGAGGGAAGAAGGGAAGTCTTGGGAGAGAAATAAAAGATGATAAAGGAAGTCTTGGGAGAGAAATAAAAGATGATAAAGGAAGAAAAGGAGTTAGAGGAAGAAAAAGAAGAAGGAAAGGAGGGAGGAAAGAAAGGGAGGAACAGAGAGCAAAAGGAGGGAGAAGGGAGGGGGGGAAGGAAGAAAGGGAGAGAGAGAGAAAGGAGGGAAGGATGAAGGAAGGAAGGGACAGAGAAAGGAAAGAGAAAAGGGAGGGAGGGAGGAAGGGAAGAAGAGACAGAGAAAGGAGGGAGAAAGGGAGGGAGGGAGGAAGAACAGGAGGGAGAGAAAGGAGGGGGAAAGGGAGGGAGGGAGGCAGGACAGGAGGAAGAGAGAGAAAGGAGGAAGGGGGCTAAGTGACTGATTTGGAGAGAGTGAGTGGGAAGGCCCATTCTGCCCTTGGACGGCAGAAAACGGATGACCAAAATGTCCATTTTAAAATGATTGTGCTCGAGCCTGGGAGCTACACCAAATGGAAACTAAATAAGTCTTCAGTATATCATACTTAGTGGAACTTTTGGACGTGAAATGTACTTACCAAGTAATGTGGCATTTCAAAAGCATGTTGTCCTCTGATAAGCCAGGGTCTTGAACCAGGAAGAAAATATCTGTGTGAACAATTACCAGACTGTAACAGCCGACGAATGTGATTTGTAACTTGCAGCTGCTGTATTTATTTCAGCATATTAACATACAGACGTTGGTCATCTTCCCAAGAGCCTTTAATATTTTCTTCCCCTGCATGAGCCCAGTCTGCTCTCTTGGGCTCCTCTCTCAGCCTGCTCCACCTCATACCCGTTGGTCTCTCTTTTCTCCCTGGATTCTCTCCTCTCCTCCTATTGTCGTTCAGTCTTCAACATTTCACTCTTCTTCCCCTGTCTCCCGTCAATCTCTTCTCTCTTGCCTTTCCTGTCTCTCAAATTTGTTCTCATCATTTTCCCTTTGTTTTTCCTGTCTTTTCTTCTTCCCTATTTTATCAATGTTTCCATTGTACTTTTCTTCACTTTTCTTGAACTGGTTTTTTCTTTCTCCTAATCCCTTGCTATCCTCCCCTTTTCTCTTTGTTCTTAGTTGCGGTCCCTTTGCCTTCCTAGCACCCTCAGCTTTTCAGTCATTTCTCTTACCCCTCACTTATTCTAACTGCCTCTCCCCACTCTTTTCTGTTGCAGGTGAGGCTTCACAAGCCCCTCCTATTAAAAGGGCTTTTTTTCTGAACTACCCTTCTCCTGAGTTCTCAGTGACTGTGAGGAAGCCTGCTGTTGGAAAGTGCACATTGCCATTTGGTGGGGGGTTATTCCCATAGGTAAAGGGATACAAAAACCAAAAATTATCCCTCCACTGCCTAAGAGTACTGTGGGTCCAGTGTGGGACTGCGGTAGGCAGAATAACAGCCCCCAAAGACGTCAGGTTTTCATCTCTGGAACTGGAAAGTGCTACCCTGTAGGGAAAAAGGGTCTTTGAGGAAGTAATTAAATTAAGCATGGAGATGAGGAAATTACCATGGATTACCTAGGTGGGCCCTAAATGCAGTCATGGGGTGGCCTTATAAAAAGGAGACACACAGAGTTCTGACAGACAGAAAGGAGGTGATGTGCAAACGGAGGTAGAGGTTTGAGCGATATGGCCACAAGCCCAAGAAGGCTGGCAACCAGAAGCTGGAAATGGCAAAGGACAGAGTCTCCTCCAGATCCTCTTAAAGGAGCATGGGCTTGCAGACAACTTGATTTCAGCTCTGTGATACCGATTTTGGACTTCAGGCTTCCAGAACTATGAGAAAATAAGCCTCCGGGTATGTGGTTATTTGTTAAAGTAGCCACAAGCAACTAATATACCAATCTGAAACACTAAGCTCTGAGTTTTGGACTGTCCGTCTTTTTTTTTTTGAGTTGAGTCTCACCCTGTCACCCAGGCTGGAGTGCAGTGGCATGCTCATGGCCACACCAGCATCAACCGGCTGGGCTCAGGCAATCCTTCCACCTCAATCTTCCTAGTAGCCAGAACTACAGGCATGCACTACCACACCCAGCTAATTTTTTGATTTTATTGTAGAGATGAGGTCTTGCCAAGTTGCCCAGATTGGTCTTGAACCCCTGAGCTCAGGCAATCCTCTCGCCTCGGCCTCCCAAAGTGCTGGCATTACAGGCTTGAGCCATCGCACCCGGCCTGTCCCTCTTTTATTATTAATCTGTGACTCCTTTCTTAGCTGATGAATTGACAGAGCCCTGTATTATGATCTTAGAAGACTTTTTTTTGTTTTTCTTTAAGCCAATGAGCACTTAGCATATTTTGCTATCTGTAGGTTATGAATTAATTCTATAGTTGTTAAGGATAATGTTCAATCTGCCTATATTCTGCCACTTGAAATATTATCCCTCAGCCTTCCAATCCACATTCCTTTCTTCCCTGGTCTATTAGGATGTAGAAATAAACTCTAAGCTTTAGCTTATGGCTCCCTATCTGTGAGAGTTTGCAGGGCTATTACACCTTTCTGAGCCTTTGAGTCATTATCTATAAAGCAAAGATAAGCATTTCCCTTTAGTCCCCTAAAGCAAAGAAATCAGCAGGTATAGGTAGTTGACACAAAGTATATTATACAGGAGTATCCATGACATTTTAAATAAATGAATGCTTTGATACAAATCCATTTTAGAGAATGTATATCTTACAAATAAACAAATAAATAATTAACAAAATAAGAGAATAATGAGGAGTTTAGACACAGGAAGACCTGAATCCTAGCTCAACTACTCAGCAGTCCTTTAAATTGGGGCTAATTATGTATTCTTTGAGTCCTTTTCCTCATCTGTCATGTGGGGACAATACTATTTGTCATGCAAGCTTATGGTTGTAAGGATTAATTCAGGTATATGGAGGTGTGCATGACAGTGTCTGGCATATAGCATGTTACTGTTATAATTATGAGAATAATTAATAAAGATCATTATATTGTGTTCATCTTGTTATCTGTATCTTCATGACTAAATCACTTATGTTCTTGAAACCTCAAGTGTCCTGTCTGTGAAACAGGGGTAAATGTCCCTCCCTCATGGGGTAATTGTAAGGATTTGGTAAAATTGCACATGACAGCGGCTGGCATAGTCACCAGAACATAGTAGGAACCCATAATAAACTGTTTCTTCTTCGGACTATTGAATATATTATGCTCCTCTCCACTTCATTGACAAAAGAAACCTCAAAGAAAAAACCCTATTTTGATGGCTTCTCTTTACTGACATGTTTTAAAATAGATAGCCCTTGATTTTATGGAAATCCAATGGACACTATTTAAGATTTACATTGTGGAAGGGAGAGACTTCATTTTGCCAGACAATTATTCATTTAGTTCAAGGATTTCCTTAAAAATGCAATTCACTACATTCAAATGAGGAAATTTTCATTAACCCAACTTGTCAGGGCCCCCTTTATTTTATACATTCCACGGGGACTGCTGTGCTCTTTGTGTGCTAACTTCAGTATTCAATCTGCCTCTCCTGTACCCTTGGCCCATGTCAATGCCTTCAACTTAGATTGAAAGTCCACTGGGTCATTGCTTTTTGACTGGCATCTGTGGATGCTTCCCGGGCAGAGCGGCCACGTGGGAAATGTTGCTGGTCATCACTGTCAGATGACTGCTCTGAGCACCTGTTGACTTTGAAGTTTACAAACAGAAAGTAGAAATTGACACGGCCCCTTCTCACCGTCGCTGTCCTGTTTCACTCTGCCGGGCTCTAAGTCCAGAAAGAATCCATCTCTCTTGTCTGCCGGCCTCTGCCTTCCTCAGCCACCCCCAGCAGAAAGTTGAAGGATGGGAGGCAGGGGTGGGAATACCGGGGAAATAAATTAGCATATGTCATCTATTCCAGACCTAGTGCTAGGCCATCCTGAACTCTGTTTTTGAGGCTGAGAGGTACCTGACTCATGCCAAGGCAGGGGGTCTACAATAGGGAATGGGAACCAAGGAGCTGGGGGAAACAGGCAGAGGTGACCAGAAGTAACACCTCCTGTGGTAGAGTGATCTCTAGTTTTCTGAAAGGCTCTGTCATACTCTTACATTTATTCTTCACAGACACCCTAGAAAGGCCATACCTCTGTCATTCAAATATATAGTCTGATTTTTAAAAAGCTCAGTTTTCTCATCTGGAAAACAGGGGGAAGCATGCTAGAGTTTTGGCATGTGTCTCATCTATTTTCTCACTTAATGCCTCTAGGAGTCCCATGAAGGCAGAGGCTATGTCTGTTTCTGTTTACCATTCAATCCTCAGTACCTGATTCAGTGCTTGGCACCCAGAGGTGGCCAATAAATATTTATCCATTTGACATTGTTGAACCTCTATTATATGAGATTAAAACAAAAAAGAGACACAAAAATATCCTGCCTCTATTACTTCTTAGAGGCTGAGTGACTTTATTACTTAGAGGTTGAGTGAAAATTCCTTCTTTGTGCCTCAGTTTTTTCACATGTTAAAAACAAAAGAAGGAAATGGAATCATCAACCTCAGAGGATTGTTGAAAAGATTAAACACATGTAACATCTCACCTCTCATATGGTCAGCATTCAACTGCTAATTCTTACAAGTATTAATAATATCCCTATTGCACAAACGGGGTGTATGTGTGTGTGTGTATGTGTGTGTGTATATATATATTCCATTTGCAGAAACTGAGGCTAAGAGCCTTGACTGAGAACACACAACCAGTTGGTGGTAGACCTGGGATCCAGATAGAGTTCTGGCTCCAAGGCAGGCCAGGGATGGAAACGTGGAGCCATCTGCCACTTGAAACACTTGGGTTACCTGAAAATTCCTTCCCTCAATCCATGAGCAGCAGAAGGATGTTGGTAGCCTGTGGGAACACAATGGGGAACAGGGGACTCAGTAGTCTATGGGATATCTTATGAATAGGGTTGAGGATTTTGGGGATGGTGTCAAGAGGAGCCGTCAGGTAGACTTGAGGGACTCTGAGTCTTAATTTCTCCATCTGTGAATGTGGAGAACGTCCCTGGCATGGTTTTTCTGTGACTTGAGAGATTATTCCGAAAAAACTGTTTACATAGTGCCTGGAAAATAGTGAGCATCTGAAACATATTCACCTGTATTGTTTTTTCATTATCATTTCAGAGTGTTCGTGAGGAGAAAAGAAGCAGGCCAAAGCCTACCACAGAGCGGAATGCACAACAGGTCTCTTTAAGAACACCATATGCTTTTCAAATCTAAAGGCAGCTTCCTGAAGAGTAGAAAATAAATATGTTCACAATGATTTTTGTGTTTTTTTTTCTGACATAGTTATACTTTTTCCCACCTGTAATAAAATTGATATCAGAACCTTCTCAGCCACTAGTAAGCCTTTTGCTACAGTAAATTGCCCCTGTTTTCCAGATGAGAAAACTGAGCCTTTTAAAAATCAGACTAGGGTGAGCTTGGGTGTCCCCTTGTTTGTTTATAACTCCACTGTAGTATAATTTACATATCATGGAATTCATCCATTTCAATCGTACAATTCAATGCTTTTTAGTAAATTCTCCCATCGCCATAAATCATTTTAGAATATTTTCCTCACCCCAGTAAGATCCCTCCCACCCATGCCCTTTTAACATGCCAAGAATTATACAACTCTGGAAGGGCCAGGGGTAGGGATATGGGGATATTATCACAGGCTGGACACAAATACATTAGTCTATCCAAATAAATACCTAGGCCAGGGTTTGAGAGTGAGGGCAGAGGGCCAGCATCTGGGGGCTGAGAAAATCATTGTCATTCAGAACACATGAGGCTCATCCCTTTACAGTACGGAGAACCTCATAAGTGTGTGGCCAGAGGACATTGCAATTCTGTTACAACTGCAGCTTTAAGGCAGGCTGCTTTGAAGAGGAATCAGTAAACATGCTACATTCTCGTGGGGATGCTCAATCCGGATACCCAGACAGCTGGCTGTGGTCAGGAGGGGTTCTGTGTGCCTGGCCTTGGTTAAAAAAAAAAATCAATGTCTCATGATCCAAGGCCCGATAAGAATACTGAATAAGACATAAATAGCAAGATCCCTTTTGGTCCTTCAGGTCACAGGAGCTCAACTGCATGCCAGACATATTGGTTAATTAATAATATTAATAATAATAGCTTCCGTTGTGAAGCTATTATTATTCCTTGTGGCAAGGCTTTGTGCTAAGAAATCTATATCCCATCCATTAAGATATTTAATTCACATAGCAGCTCTTTGAGAGAGATACAATTATTGTTTCTATTTTATCCATGAGAAAACTTAGAGAGGTTAAGAGATTTACCCAAGTACAGAGTAAGTAGATGACAGAGTCAGAATTAGAAAGCAAGTCAGTTAAGTTTGCCTGTGCTTTCTTCATGTAACAGAGTAGTAACAAAATAACAACAGGGGAGCGTGGGACCAGTATGTTAGAGTGTCCTCAGTTTCCTCATATGTCAAAAACAAAAGAAGGAAATGGAATCATCAACCTCAGAGGATTGTTGAAAAGATTAAACACATGTAACATCTTACCTCTCATATGGTCAAAACTCAACTGCTAATTCTTACAAGTATTAATAATATCCCTATTGCAGAAACAGGGAAACAGGCTCACAAAAGTGAACAGGGCAGGAAGTAGAGAAGTGGCTGAGGCAAGGCATGGGCTCCTGTCTCTGGACTCCATGGATTTTTCTTGACTTTACAAGGCTCAGTAATGTTTGTTGACTGAAAAACGTACACAAGGGTGCTGACTTAGAACCAGAAGAGAAAGGACTGGTACAAACCAAGGGAGACCTATCAGCAGTCCAGGAGACAGGGAACTCCTTCCCTACCCAGCTAATTCTGAACCTGCAGAAAGGATGCTCTGACTGACGGACTGATTCCCTGTCTTGTGAGCACTCCCTCTCTGCCTCCCCTCCCTCAGGAACATTCTTGTGAAGGTGAAACATGTGAATTCTGAAAGGGAACAGTGAATAGTTGCTCATGTGTATTGTTATGCAAATGCTACACAAATTGGAGTCTTAAATCTGGCCCTAATGATGCCATTCTGCTTTGTCTTCCAGCTTCCCTGACACCCATTCCGAGATGCACCATACAGATGTTAGTTTATTATGTACACCAATAACTCACTCTGCATCTCAGCGAGGTGGGCTGTTAGCAGCCACCATCACAGCCCTGATAGCGATGGAATGTGCCCCTGTGAAAAATGTGTGACTTAAGCTCTTTGCAGCCCACAATTCACGCACTTGCTTTTATCAGGGCCCAAGCGGCAGCTAATCGAGTGACTGGCAAATCCAGAAACAACGCAGATCCCACAAAGAGGCTGATTAAAAGCTTACTTGAAATTTGGAAAATAATAATTTTTTTAAAAGATAACATTAAAAAAAATCTCAAGATGCACAAAGAAAACCAATTTAGTTCGAGCCAATCCTTCATCCTCAGAAGGATTAGAAGAAAGGTTCTGCTTTCTACTAAATGTGGAGACGGCTTCTGTAGCCAAAACATATAACGTCCCACTAATTATTCTTTCAGGTTTCAACATGTACTTTATTAATCTTTTCCCCCCCACTTTAACAGCCACAGATGTAGACTTAATTCAGTGCGTAAGCAACAGAACTTGTTTAAGTTCAGAGTGTAATCTTCAGTATCTGCCGCAAAAGGGCGGGCAACGTTGGCAGGACTCAGAGATGGAAGCCACGTCAATCATATTTGACATCATCCTTGCAGGAGATAACCTGTCTTCAGCATATCCCAGTCAACTCAAGACAAACAGTGTGGTCTCTTTGGAGTGTTGCTCAAAGAAAAAGAGACCGCCAGAGGAGGACTAAAAGCAGTGATGATAAATGACACCCTCTCTTACCTGAGGATCTGGGAGGCTGTCACTCCTCACAACGAAGTCAAATGAAAACCAGTAAAATAGACTGTGCAATAAAATTCCAATTGCATGAAAACTAAATGCTTACATTTAAGATTTATTTCATGCTTTGGGGGCCATGTGTAATTCTTTCATGTATCTGTCTACCCATTTATTAATTTTCAAGTAAATAAATTATATTACTTTATAGCCCCTACATAGTAGGTATTGAGAACCTACTATGTGTCAAGCACTGTGTATGAGACTTAGGCATGTGACATACAGATAACCTATTCTTCAGGAGAAGGAAGAAGAGAATGAGAATCATTATGTATGGAGTACTTACTATGTGAGCAGAGAACTCTCAATAATCCTCATATTCCAAGAGGTGTAGATTAACTTCCATCCATAAATAAGAAATCTGAAGCTCAAGAGAGTTTAACCAACTCACCCAAAGTCACACAGCTAGGAAATAGTGGAGCTGGGATTCAGATACAAAACCGCCACTCTCCTAATTCAGGGTTATTTCCATTCCCAAATTACAAACACTTAAGAATGTTTGAATCATGTGAAGGTAGAGATAAAAACTGGCTGAAAAACAAGTAGAGAAAACATTATGGAAACTTAGAGGAAAGAGAGAAAGCAGCCAACTTGAAGAAGTTGGGGAAAGATCCCTAGAGGAGGAATCAGTTGACCAAGGTTTTAAAGGAGTTAAGCACATAGCGATTAACATTAAAAAAAGACATTCATAGGACAGGGAATAGCCTGAAAGAAGACACAGGGACTGGAAATCATGGATTAAGTTCTGAGAGTTCAAAGTAGCTCAGAGAATATTTAAAATAAGGTTAGAAATATCATGTGGAATTATATTGCAGAACTTCTGATACTATATAAAGCATTTTTCATTTAAAAAGTAAAAAAAAAAAAAAAAAATTTGTCCCATCTTCCACCTGCAGAAGACTTTGAGAAATGTCTAGTTTTGTGCCAATCTAAGACATATCAATGCAGTTAAAGCACAAACCCACTTATTGAAAATACCCAAGTCCCAGCAGGGCATCTGGAAGAAGATTCAAATTTAAGGTCCAGTTCTTCTACTCATGAACCCAACAACCCTGAGCACCTTGTTTGGTTATAGCCATGTTGTGGTGCTTGATGATTTGCATTGTCCTAAAAGACTCACTACTGTAAGAGTTGGTTGGGTTAGGTTAGGTATTACGTGCCAATCATTTAGCAGGACAGTTAGTGACAACATTAAAATAATACTCATTGAGTGTTTATTTACCCACATGTATTCCAGAAACTGCACACACATCTACTCACATGAGCTAGACCCAAAGATGTACACAAATATTCCTCATTTCAGCCCTAGAATAACTCTGAAAGGTAGGTAGCATTAACCCACTTTACAGAAAAGAAAACTGATATCTCAAGAATTTGACCAAGTCCAAGATCATATTCCTAGAAAGAGGAAGAACCCAGTTATCATAACGTTAGTAGTGCTCTTTCCACTATATTACTATTGCCTCATATCAATCATTTAAATTGGTAGTTCTCAGTGTCTGTGCTGTGGAACCCTTCACAATATTTGATATTAATCAAACTTTATTTTTGCTTTATATTACAATATTCAAACTTTTTTTTCTTTGCTTTATATTACATACTGCCAGAGAAATGTTGAAATAAGGGCATTGTGTAGGGCACAGCTTGCTGGGAATCATATGTCATTGGTATTCATTCTATCTATTTTATAAGATAAAGAATTATTTATAGAATATTGGGTTGTTAGGCAGATACAATGAGACAGTTCAGGTGAAGGTCTTTGGATAATATCAAATATTGTAAGAAAAATATTCTGCTCTCTTTTCAGAGGAAAAATTAAGAAAAATTCTTTAAAATAATTAGTTGTTTGTACACTTGTTTTCTATTTCCCACTAATGTCATACAAACTCTCTGAAGGTTAAGAGGGTGTTCTGCTTGTCTTTGACATCACCACAGCACCCAACATAGTGGATGATATTTCTAGGAAACTCTAAGTTTAGTGATTTGAACCGTGTTCCCTTATATCTGATAATAATGATGAGTGGAATCACAAGTATTTGTTGAGCACTTGCTATGGCCAGGCATTGTGTTAAATGTTTGTATCTATCAATTCTTTTAACTTCTAGAACAACCTTACAAGATATCTACCATTATTTTCCTCATTTTCCAAGTCAGGTAACAGACATAGAAGTGATGTATATTGCACCAATTCATACAACTAGTCAGTCAATAGCAGACCTGGGAGTCAAGCTTAGGCAGTCTGGCACAAGTCCCCAGTGCTACAATCTGCTAATAATTTGTTATCTAGAATGTGTGAACAGTCCTGAATTGTTCATAAGCACCATCACATCTATTCCCTCATTTAATCCTCATAACAACCCTATAACGTAGGCAAGATTACTCCCACCTTAGAGATGAAAACACTGAGGCTTAAGACCACACACTTGGAAAGAGGCTATATTCTTCTATGACAGGAAAAAAGCATTATATTTTGCCTTCACTCAGAAAAAAAATGCACATATCTGACAAAATTCCAAGAATTCTCAGAGCAATTACAGAGTCTCTTGCTGCAAACACAACAGAACCTTCTTCAAAGCACCACACATGCTTGGAAGAGCACACACATAAAAGCGTAATTTGAACACTTGTCGGTTTTACCCCCTTGTTGCAAGAGAAGAAGAATGTTTATGCACCAAAAAAATCTAGCTGCATTTCCCAGTTTAATTAGTTTTGTCAAGTGCCTGCAGTATGATTTCCATGTTAATTTCCCCATATCCCATTTCAGTTTCTTTATATTCCACTTCAATTATTTGCTTAAAAATTGAGAGAGGCACAATGACTGTGTTCAAATTCCACTCGACTCAACTAACATTTACTGTTGTTCCATCGTGTATTAGCCCTGCAGGGCCCTCAGAAACACAGCACATGTGTTCTCACCCTGCCTCCCATATCTATCACAGACATTACTAATCCATCAGCTGCTTCTTCCCCTGTCGCACACTCCTTGGAAAATGGAAACCTCAAAAATCTTTCTCAACGTGGCTTTCCAGGCAACCAATACCAACTATTTAATGCTGACATAGAAAATGAAAATCAGCTGGGCTTGGTGGCTCAGCCTGTAAGCCCAGCATTTTGGAAGGCTGAGGCGAGTGGATTTCTGAGCCTGTGGGTTCGAGACCAGCCCGGGCAACTTGGAGAGACCTTGTCTCTACAACAACAACAACAACAACAACAACAACAACAAATTAGCTGGGAGTGGTAGTGTGCACCTGTAGTACCAGCTACTTGGAAGGCTGAAGCAGAAGGATCGCCAGAGCCCAGCAGTTCGACGCTGGGATGGCCGTGAGTGTGCCACCACACTTCAACCTGGGCGATGGAGGGAGACTCCAACTCAAAAAAAAAAAAAAGAAAAGAAAAGAAAATGAAAATCATGTGCCATTCTAGTGTTAAATGTTTTCTAATAAATCCCCTTCCTATTAATTCTCATGAAGCAGTGATTCCTCCATTTTGACCCAAAGGGGCAACGGTGGCTCACAGAGGCCCTATCCAAAGGTGAGTTATGAACTGATGAGAAATCTCAGCGTTAAAATCACTGGGCTTCACTTTCTGGGCATCTGTGGGCCTGGCCCAGCATGGGTCTGCTTTCCTGGAACCTGAGGAGAAATGTAAAAGGAACTAAGGGAAACAGTCTCTACCAAGTTAGACTAACCACAGGTGGTAAATAAGTGTTCTTGTGTCATCCTATGGATGAACCTGTATTTCTGCACTTTTATCAGTGAAACTGTAAGATCTGGAAGGGGTCAAAGTAACAAACTAAGCCAAACTCTTCCTTTTAAATCAAGACCCTTTATCATCTCGTTGAATCTTTACTAATGGGAAGCTGAGGCACAGAGTGGTTAAGTAATTTCCCTAAAGTCACACAGCTAGTTCAGTGACACAGTCAATATTTAAACTCAGATATTCCTATCTTATAAGCTTACCTATTTAATGATATACCTTTTTCTGACCTAATCTCTCTCTTTCCTTTAGAATGTAAACATTTAATCAATCAAACAATAACTTATTTCTTCTTCCTTTTTGCTCATCCTTTTCTTCTAATTTTTTCTTTTGGTTGAGCACTCATAAATATTTTTAACAAATATATGATTGCTTGCTTATATATTTAACAAAGTTCACTGACTCTGAGACTGTGAGACACAGAGATGAGTCACAGTTTATGCTTCCAGGGAGCTTACAGTCTGGATGAGGATTGGCCAATAACGCAATGGTTCTGACAATGAGAATGCAGTGGTGCTGACAGCAGAGATACAAAGAGTGGGAAAGCACAACACATGAGTTCCCAACCTACTCAAAAGTGACCAGGGTACTTAATCATAGCTACTGAAACAAACAACCCCTGAATATCAGCAGCTTAACACAACAAAGGTTTATTTCTCATATCACAGTCTGAAGTGGGCTAGAAGGCTCTATTCCATGGAGTGACTCAGGATCTCGGGTGCTAACATTATATATCTACACGATCCATGTGGGCTCTTTAGTGTCCTCTTTTGGGTTCCCCATCTAGCCCACTATATGGACTGAATGTCTGTGTCCCCCACCCCAAATTTGCATGCTGAAATCCTAACCCCAATGTGATGGTGTTAGGAATTGGGGCTTTTGGGGGGCAACTAGGCCACAGAAGTAGAGCCCTCATGAATGGGATTAGTGCCCTTGAAAGAACAGACACAAGAATTTGCTCTTGCTCTCTGTTCTCTGCCACATGGGAAGATGAAAGTGCCCGCAGTATGATTTCCATGTTAATTTGATCATCTGCAAACCCTCTGGAAGGGGGCCCTCACCAGATTCCAGATCTACCAGTGCCTTGATTTCAACTTCCCAGACTCCAGAACTGTGAGAAACAGTTCATTGTTAGAGCCACTCAGTCTATAGTATTCTGTTTTAGAAGCCTGAATCGACATCCACCAGTGAGCAGGAAGAGACAGGTTGTGGCAGACCAAGGAAGAGCATTTAGAGACCAGGCATGGAAGAGGTGTCTATCTCACAGATGTCTGTCCATTTAGCCAGTATAACCTATGAACCTCTAAGGTGTGGACTGACCTGAGGCTTACGGCTCTCTCCCTTAGTGCAAACAAAAATCTACAGTTCCTAACTTTCCTTAGAGGCAGTGGTCATGTTACTGGGTTGTGGTCAATGAAACGCCCCTGAGTCACCCCTTGGGAGAGCCTCATCAGACTGTGAGAAACCTTTGTTGTGTTAAAACACTGAAATTTTAGGATTAATCATTATAGCAGCTTTTGCTAAATTAACCTAAGAGAGATTCCACTTCTTTTACTCTGAAATGAAGATAATGGTACCCTGCCATGAGGATCAAATAATAAAACAGGCATGAAAACTCCCAAGGGGTCTAATGTAGTAAGTCTGCTATTATTCATTTTAACCTGGAAAACCTGTTGGGATCTCAGGTATTGAGATAGCAAGGAAGGCCTCTCCGACCCATGGCAGGATGATGAACAGCAAATCCAGGTTCTTCCAGAGACCGCAGCAGGGCTAGGCTGAGCCATTCACTCCACAAAAAGAGTGGAATTTTTATTGGGTCTCTTCCTTTAATATAACAACCCTATGTGCACGTGTCAATTCTCAAATTAAGACTTGAGTGATCATCCCTTGCTAAGAGTCTATCAGACAGTAAATATCAGGCACAGTCGGGCTAAGATTCCTTCCCATAACATCTGGATAGCTGTTTCTAACTCAAAGCCGGCTCTTGCTTGGGTCCTGTTGCCTCCATTTTACTTAAATAATATTAATAATAGCCAGTGGTTTGCTGGATTAGCCCTGCACAAGCTTAAGAGAGCCAACTGTGCACACCAATGCCTCATTCTGTGATGTCAGTAGCTTGAAATCAGCCATGATGGGCATGTTTATACCATGGAAACAAGCAAATGGACATATCATGTTTTTTCCTCTTTTATTCTTTCCTTTCTTTGCTTTTTTAAAAAATGACAGTAGCATAGAATGTTATCAGAACATCACTGGAAATAACATAACTAATACCAGCTATCACTTCTGCATGCCTACCATGTGCCACGGCTTCATACTTCATACTAAATATGTTTTACTTTACTTGTTCTTCATAACACCCTTGCAATTAGCTGTTACTGTGTTATTCTTCCTCCAAAGCGGAAACTGAAGCTCAGAGAAGTTAGTAACTTGCTGAAGGATACACAGCAATGAACTGGGAGAATCAGGTTTTAAACCCAGCTCTATCTGACTCGAGGCTCATATTATTTCTACCATGTCATGTTTAATAAAGGGAGAGTTTGAGTTTCAAAATTGGATTCTTGAGTGCTATAATAAGTTTGTTTCTGCATAGGGAGAGAAAGAATAATAAATTACTTAAAAACCATTTGTCTTTGTATGAGGTTACATGATCTAGTAAAATCACTCTATCATGCTGTGGATATTAATTCTCCAGGATCTCTGTTAGTGATTCTGAACAGTCCTGGCTGTGCTCCTTTGTCAAATCAAGAGGCTGAATTCATGGAGGTTTGTGGGTTGCTCTAGGCCTAACAAAGATAACAGATACAGAGGTAGCCCTGGTCCCTGGGTCTTCTACCATACGGCTGAGTTTTAGAACTTAAAATATCATACTAACATCATATCTCACCCCCATAAACTATAATTGCTTATGTATCTACCCACTCATCCCATGTGAGTCTCTTGACAGTGAATTCAGAGGTCTTCCATCTCTATGCCTCCAGGGGAGAGCACAGTGGTGCCAGCCACATGGTGGATATTTTATAAATGTCTGTTTAATGAATGACTGGATGGATGGCAACAGAGTGAGAGAATTGATTGGGGCTAGCTAAACGAGGGCTGGATGTAACAGGGAGGCTGACAGTGAAGGGTCTGGCCCCCAAGAAAGGAGGGAATAGAAAAGGAAGAAGAAATGAGTGGACACAGAACAGGGAAATAGTGGTCACTAGAGAGCAATGTGAGCTTCTTTATGTCATTTGCCAAGGGCCTGTGCAAAGCTGAGCCCTCCCAAGCCTATCGTGAATTCGATGCCTTTTAATCAGAAAAACTGCAGGTTCCTTTAGTGAATCCAGCAAGAAAACCAGAGTCAAACAAGAGAGAGCAGAAAGGCAGCTGCCCCATTTGTAGCCTTGGCCTTAGCTATGCCAGCCTGATCCATGCCAAATGGAGCCCACAGGCCTGAGACGGAGACAGTGTTTTGGCCATTTTGGCCTGGCATTATTCCTTTGGCCTTGCAGAGCAGTCATCTTTCCTCTTCAGAGCTGACCCTGCATCCCATCTGGCCTCTGGCCCCCCTCACAGTTCATAGCTCCTGAACCTCTCACTTCCACTCCTTTGAACTCCTCCTCCACACCTCTTCAACTCATGGCTCATTTTCCTACTCCCTCTTTTCATTTTGCTCCCAGACCTGCTACTTAATTCTGCTTCTTGGCTCTGAAGCCTGGCTTTTCTCCTTGGTCACAATTTGTACTTCTGATTATGCTACCTTTGGCCTTAATGAGATAAACATCTTGTCTATTCCATCCCAGCTGCCAAGACTACCCATGCAAAGCTTGTCCTGAGAAGGGACCCAGCCTCAATGGCTGTTGTCGTTCTCTCCATGGAGACTGTGCTGGTCATGATATGTGTGTTCGCAACATCTATGTCTCTCCAAGATGATTTGTCAATGTCAGTGGTTGCGCCATCTTGGCTGCACCTAAAAAAATCACCTGGGAGGCCTTGTCAACATCCAATATCCATGCCAGTTGTAGATTCTCTTTTGAAAAGTCTCAGGACTCATTCTAATGTATGATCAGGACTGAGACTTACAAATCTAAGCCAATCTGTTAGTCCCATTTCCCTTGCAAGGGCATGTGCCTGACACTAAATCCTGGAGCAAGAGACATGAGGAGAGGTAGGGAGGATCTGAAAGAAGGACAAAAGGAAGAGACATGGCGTTTCCTCTGCATCAGAGTATGTCATCTCCAGATGAACTGCAGGGGACTTTTGCTGCCACCTTGCTGATGAAGAGACACAGAGAGCCTGGTGGGGGATGGCGGGGAGTCGAC
This sequence comes from Tarsius wallacei, assembly GCA_963574415.1. Classification (NCBI taxonomy): domain Eukaryota; kingdom Metazoa; phylum Chordata; class Mammalia; order Primates; family Tarsiidae; genus Tarsius; species Tarsius wallacei. The sequence goes on along the minus strand of CAUYQG010239498.1, from coordinate 98,916 downwards.
ACACTGAGGATGGTAGAGTTGAGCGAGACAGAAAGAACCTGGGTCGCCATCATGTTCCTGAACCAAGGAACCAACTTGCCATCTGATCTTATTTAATGAGATAATGTAGTTCTTTATTGTGTAAGTCAAGAGCCAGCACATTTTTTTTTCCTGCAAACAACCAAAGAAGTAAATATTCTAGGCTTTGCCAGCCATATGGTCTTGAAAACAGCTACTTTGTCCTTAGAATATGAAACCAGCCATAGACAATACACAGAAGAATGGGCATGGCTATGTGCCAATAAAATGCAATTTATAAAAACAGGCAGTGGGCTGGATGTGACCTCTGGATTTTAGTTTGCTGATCTGTCATCCAAGCCATCCTGAGTCTGCTTGTTTTGTTAACTGAAGTCCATGGCATCTTAAGTGATGACTCCCAAAGCTGTCAGCATGACTGGCCCTCTCCTGTTGCACCCCATATTCATACTTCTTGTATCAGGAGGTTGAATTCATGGAATTGGGTAGGTTGCTCTGGGCCAAAGATGACAGTGCATAGGTGGCCGCTGGGCCCTAGGTCTGTAGTCAAATCCTCCCTGATGGCCCACAAGCAGACTGAGCTCAACATATTCAAAACTGACTTCATCTATCCCACATCCATCCTTAGGTCTGTTTCTCCTCCTGAATTCCTACTTAGCAAATGTCACCATTACTTCCAACTCCTCAAACTAAAAGCCCCTGAGTCACCTTTATTGTCTCTATTGTCATGAGTCAGCCAGACACCGTGTTCTGTCAGTCCTACCTGTGAAATATTTATCCATTCTCCATCCATCCAAAACTACATACTATGTGCCAGGCACAATACCAGAACTGAGAATATCACATTGAATAAGCAGGTGCAGTTCCTGCCCTCTTTGAGTTTAAGATAGGATTCTTGATGCACGATATAGAAAAGCAAGTACCTGCCATCACTGAGAACCTCCTAAATGCAGCCTCCATACTAGGCACTTTACAGTGAGGTCTCTGATCTTCAGGATAAACTTGAGTATATATTTTATCCTCTCTTATTCATAGATTTAAAAATTGAGGCTAAGGAAGGTTGAACCCCTTGCCTGTGGTCACAGGGGCACAGTGGGGACAGCGCCATAACAGGAGGCATATCTATCTCCACACCAAGGCCCAGGCTTTTCTCATTACCCCAGTCCCCTGCCTGTCCATCCTTGCTCGAGTTGGCTTTTTGAGCCACATTGTCACTTTGGGAATTCTCGATCAATCAGCTCCCAGGATGACACCTGGATGGCGCTTTGGCAAAACGCCCATGACAAACGTCTCATCAGCACAAGGGCTGAGCAATTAGGCACAGGCTATTAAAACATCCCATGATGGAAATCAGTCACTCTCTGTTCTCTGCCAAATAGAACTGCACCTGTGCCCAGGCAGGGCTTTCTCCCAGAGAACAAGGAAAACCCAGTTGCTGAGGGGTGGGCCATGGGGGCTCTCAGCGAGATGCTCTTTCCAAATTCATGCAAGGTCAGGTAAATGTGGTCCACACAGAACTATGGCTGCTTCTGCCCTGCCGTCTTCCACTCACACTGCCAATATGGGAGTGGGTGGATGGCTGAAGGAACACAGCCCTAGAGCCGGGCAGACCAGGGTTCAAATACTGTCGCCAACTTGGGCAAGTCACCTGATCTCTCCTTGCCTCTGCTGCCTCATCTCCAAGCTGGAATTATGCTACCTACCTTCGTGGTTACCCTGGGGGGCAGAGGTTAATAAAGTTTGTGAAGAAGTTAGGGCATCACAGGGACCTGAGCAGTGATAGGTGAGTGGCAACCCTCTTCCCTACTGTGGTTGCTGTAATGACAAACTCCCAACTGGAGGCTCATGGCAACCCCTCTAAGCTCAGGAGCCCTGGCCCTCTTGAGGCTGCTTCCAGACACTGTGCTTGGCACTTTAATGTAACTTATGTAATCTCCATAATAACACTTCATGAAGCCATTTTTTAAGATGATAAATCCACAGTTTTTAAGTACATAGGTAGAATTCAAAGACAAGAAACTCTGAGCACAGTTCCTGTGCTTTCTACTCCATTCTAAATGCTTTTATACCCTAATGCAACACTCATATTCCCTCTCTCTCTTGGTCTCTTTCTCTGTCATTCTGCCTCTGTTTATCTGTCTCTTTCTGCTTCTTCCTCTTTCTCTCTCCTTTCCTCCTTCCCTTCCTCCTATCTCCTCCTCCTCCTTCCTTCCCTCCCTCCTACCCTCTCTTGTCTTCCCTTCAGTATTTGGGCTACTCTCCAGCTTCCAGCAACTCTGGATCTAGCTTGTCCCAATATCCACAGGTCTTAGGGAGCTCTGAGTTCCCAATCCTTGGGCGTGGTTGCCTAGCAACAAACCCTGGCTCCCTAAACCCTCCCACAGTATTCAGTTCTCCCCAGGCTGTTTCTAGTAGGCTTTTGGTCACTTCTCTTACCCTTCGAGGATGTCCTTTTTAACCAATGGAATTAGTATAAAAACCACTGACTTTTGGAGACAGGGACTCAGAATGGGAAATTGCCCAGTGACTGAGACCTTAGAGATACATCTGGAAAGGAAAGGGTTGGGAACCAGCAGAACATAAATATTCAGGACCAGGGATTTATTTAACAACTGTTCACTGGCTGTTCAGCCTCCAGCCATCATGCACATTTGTAGCTCTCTCAAGGATTATACTTCTGTGGGCTTTGCTGATACTACACTCTCTGCAAAGTTCCATCCCTCCTTCATCATGCCCCATTCTTGTTTTTTCTTTGGGGTGAGGGAGTAGGGAAGTGGTCTGGCAAACTCTCTCTGTTGACACCTCATTCTATGAGAAATTTTGTCTACTCCACCCTCACCTCCTCATCTCAGGTTCAAGTCCATCTTTGTGCTGTCTCATCCTGGGTGCTAACTCCCATCAAGTAGTCATCAGATAGGACCGAACTTCTTTTTGTACACAGCAGTCTCTTTTATTAGCCCACAAGTTCTGCAAAAACAAATCCTAAGTATGGATATTGTGGAACACAGTGAGTGGCTTTAGGAAAGGAAGATGAGAGAGGAGAAAAAGTATGAGACAGAAAGAATAGAAAAGGAGAGAGAAAGATGTGAAAGGAAGAAATAGGGCAGGAAAGGAGGGAAATAAAGAGGAAAGGTAGAAAGTTTGAAAAATACAAGAGAGGGAAGAATCATGTGCTATCTGTTAGTATAGGTCTTAGAAGGGGACATGGAGATGGTAAGACAGGGTCTCTATTCTAAGGGTGTTCACAGTCTGATCAGGGAAATGAAGCCAGCAAGTGATGAAGAGAGTCTCGTGAGCAAGCAGGACAATGCTGTGAGCTGCATTCCAACATGAATTCCAACTGCATCCCCAGTCATAAATTCCAACTGGGGACACATTGCCTATGGTATGGTAGGAGCTGGTTTTAAATCCAGCTGATGGTAGCACTCACACAGCACCTGCTTCTGGACTTGGTGACAGTGATAGGGTCACTGCCAAGTTAAATATGGCTTGAGCAGATAGATTCTTCATAATCTTTTTTTTTTTTTTTTTGAGACAGAACCTTGCTCTCTCTGAAGGTTGGAGTGCAGTGGAGCACAGCTCACTGCAGCCTTAAACTCCTGGGCTCGATAATCCTCTCACCTCAGCCATTATCTTTTTTAAATTTTTTGTAAAGGCAGGGTTTCGCTAGGTTGCCCAAGCTGGTCTCAAACTCCTGGCCTCAAGCCATTCTCCAGCCTCGGCTTCCTAAAGTGCTGGGATTACAAGTGTAGCCATCATGCCTGGTCTTTTCCTATAACCATACCCAGAAAATCTGAAGTATCTGTTGTGTGTTGTCTGGCACCTGGCACATGGTAGCCACTGAAATATTTATGGAATGAATGGATAAAGGTATAAAAAACTATTAGGAAACATAGGATATTATCTCTAGCATCTCCCAGGCATAGAACATGATTGTTGAGAGGCTAAATGAATGAGTGATGAGTGAATGAGTGAATGTGGTGTGATTCCTGATACTTGCCACAATAACTGGCCCACAGTAACTATATGTGTGCTGAATAAACAAAATTCCAACAAGGTCTTTGTCATCATCTCAAATTGCCATCCTAAGCCCCCTACTCCCTTTCTGGGTCCAAATGCAAATGGACGTACCTTTTAAACATTCTTCAACATGCTCATCTTTGCTACATTGTGCACAAGATAAGCTAGGTCTCCGGTTGCCTTGGCTAAAATTATGTCAAGTCTGAAGGCTTACAATACAGTTATTTCTCTAAGAGAGGAAAACCTGTCCCAGGATATCTGAGCCCATGTATCTTTGCAAACATGTTAGTATGCATTTCCCTTGACCTTCATTCCCTACTTAAATTCTTATTAGTCACATTTTTTGAATCAAAAGGTGTTGTTTTCATCATCACTTCCAGTTTACAAAGCTGCGATGACATTTCTCTCTCTTCCAGCCCATTTCTAGTCTACCTTGAAAAACGTAATGCAGTTCTGTATTATCGAACTACTAAGGGTAAGATTTGGGGTAACAGATAATACATAAGGAAGGAGAAAATTTCCAGTAGTATGACTATTGCCTTGGTAAATTTGGCAGGGGCATTAAGGTGTCATTTGAAAATATTATTATTCTCAGGAGAGGCAGCGTGATGCAATGAAAAGGCCATGGGATTTAGAGTTAGGAGATTTATATTCAAATCTCAGCTCCACTGCAAACAAGCTGCGTCAACTTGAGCTGGTCATTTAATCTCTCTGGGCCTCAGCTTCCTCATCTATAAAACAAATGGCTCAGATATGATGACGCTGAAGATGACTCCCAGCTCTCAATGTTCTGAGATGTGAAAATGTCTCAGGTCATTCTGATGGCCAAGAAACAAAGGGTGATTCAGACTTCCAGGGCAATTCATATTTTATTTATTTTTAAATTATGGAGAAGTTCCTTTGACCAGCTATAGAGGCCCAATTCATGGCTGGAAAAACGCCCACGACTTCAAAGCTATAACATTAGGTATTACATTTAGAAAATAGAGATAAAATAAAATTGTGCTTTTGTTGTTTATAGCCTTAGTAATAACTTTTACCTCATCAATAATGTGGTCCATTTTTCAACCTCAGAAGGTAGACAATATGTGCCACAGGAATAAAAGAATAAATTATCATTTATTGCCTACCTGCTATGAATCAGCATTTATTGAGTAATGCTGTTCCAGACATATTTTCATGTTATCTCATTTTGTATTTATAACTGCACCATGAGACAGGCATTGTTTCCCCAATTTTATAAATGAGAAATCTGAGACCTACCAGTATGTGACTTGTCCAATATCATAAAACTAGTGAGGTAAATTTGAACCCAGGTCTGACTGATACTCAGATCAATATTTTTCCTACTGTACCACTTCTGAAATATTATTTTAAGTAGATAGCTCCTTATCAGTGAAACTAATCAAGCAAAAATTAGGGATGCTTTAAGAGGAATCATGGTGCTGGGAGTGAAGCCTGAGTGTTTGGACTCTGAAATCTCTTCCAAGCTGAGAGTCAGTGATTCTATTGTCTTAAATCACTGTGAGTAGAGTAGTAAGAAGCAAATATCAGGAATTCCCCCAGAGAAGCTGTAAAATATAACTTATTATCTTTTTAATGTTTCCCACAACTATTTTTATTTCAAGAAGAATAATATCTCATTCAAATTCAGAAGAGTCCACAACCTATTTTCCACAACTACTACCATTGTTTGGTTCTTTCAATGACCCACCAGAACCTTAGAATTGTTATTGTGCGTTAAGACTTCTGTATAATTCTACTCAGAAGGTAGATAGAGTAATGTGAAATTAATTAGATAGCAAAGGAAACCTCCACCTGTCATCCCAGGTAACATTAAACTAGATTACCCAGCTGGCTAATAAACTTCCTTCTTTCAACTCCATTTATTCAAGGAGTGCTCCAATATCTGAAGTGCTTAAATACATGAAGCCATGGCCCCTTAAGTAACTCTTTCTTTTGTTTTTGCGGGGTTTTTTAATAGCTATTACCTCTGGAATTCATGTAAGGACATTAGAATGTATTTGAGTTTCCTCACTAGGTAATAAGCTGAGAACAAGGGTATGTCTTAAGAAACTTTGTGTAATTGAGTGCTTCATGAGATGAAGTCATCATCATCATCTTCATCATTATTAGTATTTCATCAAAAGAAGCTCCAGCTATTTCACCAACAAATGGACAACTTCAACTTAGATCAGAACTTCTGTGAATGGTTCCTCTCAGAGAACAAATATAGCAGGCCCTGTAGACAAAGCTTCCTCTCTCCAGTGGGCCTAAAATGCAGAGCTGACCTCCAGTGATAAGATGGGTAAAGTCAAATGGCCTCTTAGGAAAAAAAGACCAGGACCCTGCCAGTTCCCAAATGATGTCAACCAGTGAAAGTGAGTGCTGTAGAAGTAAAGTCACCAAAGGAAAAAGAAAATCTGGACTAGTGACCTGAGCTCAAATCCACAGCTTGGAGACTTACGGGCATGACTAGCTTGAACTCAGATGGGATAGAGCCTGGAAGCCCCTCCAGACCTCATCTTCCTAGCATGGTTGTCATGTACTGAGCATAAGAGCTGAGTGTGTGTGTATGGCCTAAATCACCAACTACTATGTGCCAGTTACTGTTCTAAATGTTTTTCATAGACTGAATTTTTTAAAGACAAGGTCTTCCTCTGTGCCCTGGCTGAAGTACAAGTGGCGTGATCATAGTTCTCTGTAATCTCGAACTCCAGGGCTCAAGTGATCCTCTCACTTCAACCTCCCGAGTAACTGAGACTATAGACACATACCACCACATCCGGTTAATTTTTATTTATTTATTTAATTTTTTTGTAAAGAGGGTGTCTCAAACTCCTGATCTCGAGCTATCTTCCACCTCAGCCTCCCAAAGCACTGGGATTACAGGTGTGAGCCACAGTGACAGTTCTTCTGAACCAAGCAAGCAGGTTGTGTCTTAGGAAGGAAGACAGGATTGAGTACAGCTCTGCCCCCAAGGATTTTAGGCAAGTCCTTTCCCACTGTGAGCTTCAATAGAGGATGAAGCTAAATGACCTCTAAGCTCCTTGTAGTTTGCCTATTATTACTACTATAATAGCGTGCTGAAGACATGACTCACGATATATTTGGAATACATTTACTTAATTTCTTGCAGTCTCCTTGAAATATAATCAATTATGTTAAAAACAAAACCCTCATCTTTTATATATTTTAGTACTTGTGAGTATAAGAATACGGTATCTGGGACTTGCTTTAAAATACCTGAGTCCCTTCTCTACTCCCCAAATGAAGAAAGTCAATAAAATAAAACTGGCAAAATGTTAAGATTGCTGATACTGGGTAATGAGTAAATGGGCGTTTATTACCATATTTCCCTCCACTTTATTGTGTGCTTTAAATTTTTCACAGTAAAAAAAGTTAAATAAGTACTAGGTCAGAAAATAAATATCTTCAGTGGAGTTGACCATCCCTGCCCTTAGATTAAAACTCCATATGACGTTCCTGCTTACTGTCAGGTAACACGCAGTTCCACAATATCTTTAAGTTACAAATACGGTTTCATATGAAACCGTAATGAGAATGCCCAGCCCAAGGTATAAATCAAAGCCTGTCCACGACTGAGTGTTGATCTTACTTTTTTCAGTTCTGGGATACAGAAACCCAGAGAAGGAATGAGAGGGGGGCTTGGCTGGTTGATGTTCCCTTTTGTTTCCCTGAACTGTCTTTGTTCATGAACTAAATATGGTTTCGCACCTGCCTCTCCTTCAGCCCCCTCCCGCACCTTCCCCAACTATTGGTGGCACACCAGGAAGGTGGAGGGAAAAAAGGTTGGAAAGGTCTCACTTGTATTGCTAGCATGGCAAACTGGCTGCAGGGTCTTGTGAATGTTTAAGGCTGCTTCTGGTCTAGTAGGTGATTTTGAGGCTTCTTTAGAGCAGAGCCGTTCAATAGAAACATAATGTGGTCCATGAAATGCAAAATTTTGAAATTTTGAAATTTTCTAGCAGCCATATTTTAAAAAGTAAAAAGAAACAGGTGAGATTCATTTAAAGTGTATATTTCATTTGACCTAATGCATCTAAAATATTCTTTTTTCAACATGCAATCAATACAAAATATTAAAAATATATTTTACCTTTTCTTCTTCGCACTAAGATTTTAGTATGAAACTGGGGTGAATTTCAACATTTTCACCACATATCAATTGGGACAGCAAACTTCAAGTGCCAAATAGTCTCATGTGGCTAGTGGCTACCCTACTGGACAGCTTGTGGTTAGAGGCTCCCACCCATGGAGACTTCTAGCTTATAGTTCCCTTGCCTGTGCGCAGGGTGATTTGACCACACATTGAGGTTTGCCTAAGAGATGATGTTGGTTGTGTCTTGCTGCCCAATCTTCCCATTCATTAAACCACTTAGCTATTAATGACTCCTTTCACTCTCCCAAGTGTCCTTATTTGGACATGAATCATGGTCACCCAGGCTCTGACTCCCTATCCTGGGTGGGAGCTTGTGACTCCCTCATCTTTGGAAACCCAGGCATTCCCTGTAAGCTTCTGGCTTCTGAGTTTTCTCTGCCCCTCTGGTCAGCTCACTGGACAGAACCCAAGATAATCCCATTCCAGCTCTCCCTACTTCGAGGCTCATGGCTGGTTCTTGGGGAGCATACACACAATCCTGGTCCCAACAAGCTCTGGGGTGTGGGTTAATTCCCACCCTGCTCCCTACCCAAAGGTTTGGGCCATTTCTCTCCTATTTTAAGGGTCTGCTGTAGCCCACAGAACTAAGTGTTATTTTTACATTTAAAAAATATTGAACATCGTGTAGGTGAAGTGGGGACCAAAATGAGGTATCAATGACCATTTGTATACCGAACCCCAAACTGTACCCCACAACTTTAAAATAAAATTTTAAAAGCTAGGCAAAATATTGAACAAACAAGGAAGATTATTTGACAGAAACCATATATGTCCTCCAAAGCCTAATTACTATTTGGTCCTTTTCTAAAAGTTAACCCCTACTCCCTATCCTTTGAGGAGAAGGGGAGGTCAGACTGAGCTCACAAAGCTCCCAAACACAGAATGCACAAAAGAGGTCATTCCCTTTGGGATTGAGGTAGGGGAGAAGATCCTTGGCTTGGGGGCTTGAGGTTCAGAGTAGATCACTGCTCCTACTCCTCCTTCCTTATACACAGTGGGGACTCTGCAAGAACATTCTTGCCAAGGCTCAGTGGCTCAGCACTTCGGGAGGCCGGGGCAAGTGGATTGCCTGAGCCCGTGGGTTCGAGACCAGCCCAGGCAACTTGGGGAGACCTCGTCTCTACAATAAACCAAAAATTAGCTGGCTGTGGTATTGCACGCCTGTGGTTCTGGCTACTTGGAAGGCTGAGACGGAAGGATTGCTGGGGCCCAGCAGGTTGACACTGGGGTGGCTGTGAGCATGCCACTGAGATCCAGCCTGGGCAACAGAGTGAGACTCCAACTCAAAAAAAAAAAAAAAAAAGAACATTCTTATAGGATTTCTCATCTCTCTCTCCACTTTAGGCTATTTCCTCCAAACATCTGCATAATATATTTTGATATTGCATTTTGGAATTTCATTTCTATTACGTCTTAGTACATAGTCAAAGTTTCCATTTTAAGACCTGGTTATATTACCACATCCACCATCAACACCACCATTATTCATGATTTATTTTTCTGTTTAACCTATGAGTTTGTTGGAGGTAGGATCCCTTTCCTTTTATTTCTGAATCCCTGATGGCACTGAACATCATGCCACACATAGCACAGATACATAATAAACATGATTTGAATAAAAGAATTAATGATAATGAATTCACCCACTCAACACTTCAGCCCAAATAAAAGACTCAAAATTCTCTGTACACTGCGATATTTTCCCCAGTGCCTTTGCACATGTTATACCACTTGCCTAGCATTCTTTCCCTTCTTTGATAATCTACCATCCTCCAAAGTGAGCTCAAATAAAATAATAATAAATCTTATTTAAAAATTAAAAATAAACTTCCCTGATATTCCCAAACACAAAATAATAGCCCCAGGAAGACCTTTTCAGAACCCCTCTGGAAGATTTACTCACCCCCATCCCATAGCCAGAAACACACACCTCCTTCTTCTTGTACTTAAAACAATGCATTCTTTCTGTTTATATAATTGTGTCTCCCATTAGATTAGGGACTCTGTGTTAAAATCAACTAAGAAGCTTTAAAAAATTATTGCTGCCTGGCTTCATTCCAGGGGAATCAGGTGTGGAGTCTAGATATCAAGATTTTTTTAATGCTCTTCAGTAATAGGCAGACAGAGTTGAGAACCACTGTACACAATAGTGAGCTATAGAAAACAAGGACGACAGTTTGTCTCTGCAACTCTAACTCTTAGCAAAGATTACCATTCAGTAAATAGTTGTCAAATGAACTACAAAGCATAACAGAATTATAAAGAATAACATATGTCTCTTCATACAAGTTTATATAAAAATGTTGTGAGATAAACTATATATTAATCTACTGACTTCTGACTTACTAGACAGGTTTGTTTAACCCTATCAAACACATAAATTAACTAGGACTCCATATTTAACTAAGCAATTATCCCAGTTTTCTTTTAAGGCCCAGTGGTGAACGGGCCTTAAAAGAAATATAGATAGATCCTGCAAAAATACGAACATTAAGGCAATTCATTAGCATAGTCTCTAAGTCCAAAAGATGGACCTTCAAAGCCCCTTCACATAATGTAGATATATTTCAAGGTTGTTATCTCACAAATGTCATATCCAGTCTCTTCTTGCTGTCTGCTGTGTAATTTATACTTGAGAGTGGCATGAGAGTTTTTTTATTAATTTGTTTGTCAAGCAACACTCTCAGCTCTCTTGTAATTATGTTGCCTGTTAGTAGCATTAAGTACAAACATAGCTCATGGTTTCACTTGTTAATTTGTGCCTCTCCTATATTTAGATATAGTGATAGATAAAGTCATAAGATCAGAAAATTGCTGATGGTCAGGAAAGAACAACATGACGGCATGCATGTCTTTGCCAGAAATTAATATACAATAAACTAATGCCATACGGTGGAAAAAAACACAAAAGAAACTCTAGGTTTGAGTTGGGCCCTGTCACTTACTCTGTGTCTCTGGACAAATTAGCTCACCTTTTTTAGCCTTAACAGCCCATCTCAAAAATAGGAGGTAACGATGAAATCTATTTCAAATGCCCAGCAGTTATTGTGTGTATGAGATAAGACAACAAATAAGAAAAACACCTAATAGACTACAAACAAATATGCTACTATACTTGCTTTTTTCATTCATTTGCAAACATGCTACACGTCTACTGTGTCATGGACTACAGGGACATAAATAATGATTCTTATTACCATCATTATTATAGAAATCTTACTATTATAATAAAGTTCTTCTGGTATCTTGTGATAATTGATTTTATATGTCAACTTGACTTGGCATAAGGTATCCAAACATTTGGTCAAACAATATTCTGAATGTGTTTGTGAGGGTGTTTCTGGGAGAAGTTAACATTTGAATTGGTAGACTGAGTGAAGCAGGTTGCCTTCTCTAACCTGGGTGGGCCTCGTCCAATCAGTTAAAGACCTGAATAGAACAAAAAGGCTGAGTTATAAGGGATTTCTTTCTATCTAATTGCCTTAACTTGAGGCATCATGTTTTTCCTGTCGTTGGACTTGAACTGGAACTAAGCCATTGGCTATCCTGGGTCTCCAGTTTGTTGACTACAGACCTTGGGACTTGTTAACCTGTATATTTACATGTGCCAATTTCTTATCTTCTTTCTATCTATCTATCTATCTATCTATCTATCTATCTATCTATCTATCATCTATCATAAACATACACACACACACACACACACAATCTCTAGCTATATAAACACTCTTGGGTGACTTCAGTCTTTTTAAGTACAATGACTTTCAATGCTAAAATTTTCAGTGGTCCTTAGAATCAGCTGGCCAGCTTTAAAAACATTATTTCCTAGTCCTGAGACCAGTTCTTCTGAATCAGGACCTCAAAGGGGCAGAGCCCAGAAATCTGGATTTTTAACAGGTTTCCTAATAATTCAGCTTACTAGTTCCATATTTGGGAACTATCTGACTTAAATGGTTTAACTGAGGGAACTAGGAATGAAAAATATACCCTGCTCCAAATTTCCATCACCTCAGGTTCATAGATTTGGTTTCTTTCTCTTGACTCCTGTTAAATGCAGATGAGCTAGAAATATAATACATAAAGCATTTAACCACAAGTTTAGGTATATTTACACTAAATTAAACTCTGACAATATTCCTCTAGTGTCTAAACACATTCAGGGTCTCCCTGTTGCCTGTTTAACAAAATCTTACCTTCTCAGTATGGCATCCAAGTTTCTCCAAAATATGAACCCTGGATAAATCTCCAGCCTCATCTCTCATCATCACAATCACCTGAAGACATCTACACTCATCCTTCAAATTTTAACCCAAATTCCATTTTACTCATGCAACTGTTCTAATACCTCTCCAAGAGACTGCTTTATATCATATTCATTTTTGTGAACATCTCCCTCAAGAATGAGGACTTCTCAAAGGCAGGGCTACATGTTTCATGCCTGTGTACCCAGAGCTCGAAGACTGGCACACAGTGAGGCTGATATACATTCAGTGAATTGATGCACTTTGATGTTTTCCTACATGGTTACCAAAAGGGAAAAACAAAAAAGTTGGACCTTTAGTTGCAAAACATGGATGTGAAACGAGGCCCTAGAGTGTAGGCCAGGCAGTATGGAGCTTTAGAGAGATAGATCCAGGCTCTATTCCCATCTTTCCTACTCATTAGTGATATGATGGGTCAATTTACTGCAGCATCACAGTATCTTCACCTCTGAGTGAGGATGATGATGGTGTCAATCTCACAAGGCTGTTATGAAGAAAAGCTGTGCTAAGAACTTAGGACATCATGAGGATGTGTCATATAAACCATTTAATAAGCTAAACTTTTTGTTAGCTCTTCTTATTATTTCTTATTTTATTAACATTTGAGCAAGTGAAGTAAAATGATTCCTGATTTATGAGTGAATAGAAAAGGAGAAGAGTCTTCTAGCTAACTTATCCATTTCCATTTCTGAAGGGCATTCACCTCTGGGGGAGAGGGGTGAACAGAGAGTTATGCCTTCGTCTTTCATGGGTTTCCTCTCCTCCCTGATGAGTTTCCTTAAGGACTACAGATCCATCGGAGATTTATGTGTGTGTTGTCTCCCAATAGTTAGAGCAATATATTTGCCAACACTAAGCATTCATTATTTTTCTATTCTAGAGATCAATATGCAAGGTGCCTGCTCCTGTCCAGGGCAAGACTGCCAGTATGGAGGCGGCTGACCTGGCATTTATTGTACATGAGACTCATCTCCTCTTTGACTCTTGGCTAGAAGGGGAAATGGGCCAAACTTGACCCAAGCCTTGAAAACCTAACACATCCTTGGAGTTTTAAAAAGTGATCTTAGATACTACTAGATCCATTCCACAGCTCTGTGACAAAGCCCAGGCCCAGATCAGTGGAAGTAATTCATAATAAAGTACAGAGTTGTGGTAGCCAAAGACCATTGTGTCTATGACAAAGGCAGTCCTGTTCTGAGAAAAATGAGAAAAAGGATATTGGTGTGAGATTTTTATAAAGGATCCGAGGTTAAGTTCTTCATGCTTTTATGATATTAAATTTACTTTTCTTTGTAATAGTGATAGTTAAATGGCCACTTTTAAAGTTAAATTTTATTTTAGAATTGTGGGGTACATGTGAGGATTTACTACATAAGTAAATTAAGTGCAGGTAAAGTTCAGGCTTCCAGCAGGCCCTCTCTCCTCCTGATAGTGGACCTGGTGTCCAACATGTTAATGTGTGCCCCTTGTCCCCTCTTCTTCTCTCCCTCCTTTAGCAGTGCCCAGCATCAGTTGTTCCCACCTTTGTGCTCATGTGACCAGTGATCAGGGCCCACTTGTGAGTGAGAACATATGGTATTCAGTTCTTTGTTTCTGTGATAGTTCACTTAGTATTATGATCTCCAGCTGCATCCACGTTGCTGCAAAGGATATGATTTTGTTCTTCTTTATGGCTGCATAATATGCCGGCAGGTATATGTATCACATTTTCTTTATCCAGTTCGCTTTTGATGGGCATCTGGGTTGGTTTCATGTTTTTGCTATTGTGAATAGTGCTGTAATAAACATATGAGTGCAGGTGTTTACCGAAAAGGTAGAGCAATTTATGTTCCTCTGGGTATATTCCCAGAAGTGGGATTGCTGGATCGTATGGAACCTCAATTTTTAGTTCTTTGAGAAAGCACCATTGCTTTCCACAAAGTCTGAACTACTTTACTGTCCCACCGACAGTGTAGAAGAGTTCCCTTGTCTCCACAGCCTCATCAACGCCTGTTATTTGACTTTTTAATGATAGCCATCCTTACTGGAATTAGGTGATATCTCACTGTAGTTTTGATTTGTGTTTCTCTTCTGATTACTGAGGTTGAACATTTTTTTTTTAATATTTGTTGACTGCTTCAATGTCTTCTTTTGAGAAGTGTCATGTTTTTTGCCCACTTTTTAATTTTTTTCCTGTCAATTTGCTTGAGTTCCTTATAGATCCTGGTTGTTAGGTCTTTGTCAGATGCACAATTTGTACATATTTTTTCTCATTCTGTGGATTGTCTCTTTACTCTCTTGATGGTTTCTCTTGCTGTGCAAAAGCTTTTCATTTTGACAAGGTCCCACTTGTAGACCTTAGCTTTTGCTGCATTTGCTTTTGAGGAGTTGGCTATGAGTTCATTGCCTACTCTGATGTCCAGGAGGGTGTTCCTTAAGTTTTCTCCTAAGTTTTTTATAGTTTGAGATTTTCCATTTAAGTATTTGATCCATTTTGTGTTGAGTTTTTTATATGGTGATAGGTGGGGGTCCAGTTTCACTCTTCTATATCTGGTTAGTCAGTTTTCCTAGCACCATTTGCTAAATATGGTTTCCTTTTTCCCATGTTTGTTTTGTTGGCTTTGTTGAAGAAGAGTTCGTTGAAGGTCTCTGGTTTTGTTTCCAGATTCTCTGTTCTGTTCTATTGGTCTATGTGCTTATTCTTATACCAGTACCATACAGTCTTTGGTTACTGTAGCCTTGTAATAAAGTTTAAAGTCTGGAAGTGTGATGCCTCTAGCTTCAGCTTTTTAAAAAATGTCCTTTCCTGGATGATTAAAAGTTAACAACTCTATGTCCTTCTGTACATGGGAGGTGGGGGTAAGGTATTTTACTGGTCTGTAAAATCCCTGAAAATTTGGGACCCTTCATTGTCAGGGTTGAGAAAAGAAGTTCTGGAACCAGAAAGATCAGGTTTGTTATCTTTGTTCTTCTTCCAGGTTGTGTGACTTTGAGTAATTTATTTAACTTTTCTGAATCTCTAAAATGGTAACAATAATACCTTATGGGTTTACTGCATGATGAAAAGAGATACCAGATAGCATGAGGTTAGCACTAGGATTGGAACAAAAATCGTGATAATGGGTGGTTTAAACAGGTTTTCTATAATTCAGCCATGTAGATAAAATATTTAATTGAAGAGTTAATACAGAAACATCTATGAAGAATTTTATTTTCTCATGTGGAATTCTTCCTAGGTATACCCTGTATGCTTTGAGGACTGTGTGCTTTGGATTCATACAGAGTAGGTTTATATGCTACTAACCTAGGCCATTTTCTGGTCTAACAATTTTAAATAAGGCAGCTAATTTCTCTGAGCTCCTGTTTCCTCATTTGCAGAATATAGTCCCCCATTATAGAACATCAACACACTAGGCATTTTACACATATCCTCACTTAAATATACACAGTCACCCCACAAGATAGATATTATTGATTATTATATGAAGTACCTATGTTCTCTAAAGTTGCACAAATACTGAACCATTGCTCCTAAGAGAAACACAAGGTTACGTTCCTGAGTCTCTGGTCACAGCATTTTCATCAACTAAACAATACATAGCCTACTCTTACGTGTGTTTCTGTTTAAAGACACCTCATCTAATATATATTGTTGATTTATTAGTATTGAATTCATGGCATTGAACTCAGCAGTAGTGCAATCCATGCTGAAATGAAGCTTGTCTAACACATGTATTTTCTCCATAAAGCACATCACATTTTTTTAAAATGGAGAATAGAGGTGTTATCTCTTAGAAACACCCACCAGACAGCACTTGAGCACTATGCTTGGGGGCCATATTAAACAGTGAAATCACCAACAAAAAGCACAAAAATGCTAAACATGTGACCAGGAGAAGGATGTTTGTTTACAGTAAATAACAAGAAGGCAGAACATCACCTTGTTCAAGCTCAGCTGAGAACATGCACATCAGGCAACTCAAACTTTTTGCCACTCTGTGCATGTCTGCTAATGACCACAAAAGCATCCCAAGTATTGATTTTACAGTATCAAATAAATTATACTGAGTAGCCAAACTCACAAATATGAAATTTACAGTTAATAAAGATCAACTGTACTATTCTTTTCATATATGAGAAAGTTGAGGCTTAAAAAACTTAGGTCATACACTAGTTAGTGGTTAAGTTTATTTGAAATTGGGTATATCTGTCTCCAAAGACCCACATTCTTTCCATTATTGACATAGTACTTCCTGTGTCCTGGTTATCCTATGAAACAGAAGTGGTATGAATGGCTAGCTCACAGAAAGATGGTGAGTATCAAATTAGTGATGTCCTCAAAGATGCTCTGTAAACTGTAGAGCATTATACAAGTATAGAGGATTGTTATAAGTAGGTCAAATTAAAGTGAGGTTACACTATCTAGCATCAAGGCCAACTATAATAAATTCCCTAATTCTCTCACAGGAGAAAGAGATCAAGTTAAAAAGCAAACCTCGAGAGGTCCAGGTCTGGGTAGTCCTTATCCCAGCAAGCAACAAGGAGCTGGTGATTCAAGCTAATTCAATGCAGTCTCAGTGGGATTGCTCTTCTGGGGTTCTGAGAGCAACAGAAGTGCCTATAGTATGTTTTAGTTAAAAGTTCAAAATGCAGGTTGGATGCACTTAAAAATGTTTCTGATCTCAAGTCCACTTACAGTAGCTCTTACAAAAACCTGCCACCCAAAGCCACAAATACCAACATAGCAACATTACTCAGTCATGCAGATATTGATGAATGGGGGTGTTGTCTCAAAAGCCATCTTGAAGCTAGTTGCTGTGCCCTAATCGGGGAGGATGCTTGGAGCCCAGAGGCACCATGTTAATTACAAAAGAGTACTTAATAATTGAGGCCAGACTCACCCAACATAGGATCTGAAGAATTTACCATGCTGATAAAAAGAATCAGTAAAGAAGGAGAAAAAGTACTTAAAAATGTTTATATCCTTTAACTCACCAATGCCACTTCAAGAATACTAGCAAAATATGATGAGGAAAAATATCAATGCATAAAGATGGTCATAGCATAGCTATTTCCAATTGTTAGCTTTAACAAATAATGGGGATTTGGTTTAAAATTATGCTTCATCCACACAATAAAATAGTAAGTATAATGGAAAATCATTCTTAAGCATTTTTAATAACATGGGAAAATAACCAAAGTGCAGTCTTAGCAAAAATAAATAAATAAAAGCAAGATATAACAAGCATGAATCAAACTGTGTTTTTGTGAACGCATTCCTAAAAACAAAACAGGCAAACAAAACCAGAACCTGAAAGGAAGCATGCCAGATGTTAATGGTTATTGATTTCTTGTTTGTGAAATGATAAGTAATTTTATTCATTGTTTTATTTTCAAGGTTTCCACAATAAGCATATACTGTTATTATTATTTTTAAGCTGGAGAGGCAAAGAACCCAATGAAAGTACAATCCAATTTGCTATCACACTCCACACGCAAAAGAGTGCTTTGATGAACAGAGGCACAGATTAAACAAGATTTAGCCTGTTCATCTAACAGGTCACTGATCTGTAAAAATATCAGATGTTTTCAGATTTTTCAAATCATTTATTATTAAGCAACTAGTTGGAGTGTAGCCAACTTAATTAAACAAAGAACATGAGATGGCCCCATCCCCAGAAAAGCCCCTGGGTGGGGAGGGGAGACAGGATCTCCTCTCTTCACCTTTGTACTGCCAGAACCTTGTGCCTGCAACAGAGTGGAAGCTCAATAAATGTGTACTGAAAGAGTGAACACCTAGGAAAATAGTGTGCCATACAACCACAGTTCAGCAGACATCGGTCTTACTCTTCCTTCATATATACAATCATTTACATATCTATGTGACTAGGCATGGACAGCCTTCAAGATATGCAATGACCAGAGATGGTCTTAACACATAAACAGATAAAAGAATTCATGCAATAAGAAACTTGCAGATAAAATGCTAAAAGAGTTCAAAGATGAGAAGAATTTCTTCAGGTAGGAAGTTTGGAAAAGTCTTTCAGGAGGAAGTGGGATTTGAGCTGGGTCTTGAAAGATGCACAGAATTTAAGCATGAGTGAGGAAAGTAGAGAAGAGGTCATCTCAGACAGAAGTAATGACAAGAGCCTAATCCTGAAGGCAGAAATGTATAAGGCTTGGGGAACAAGAAATGCTTCGATTTGGTCAGAGCATGGAAACCAAAAGAGGGCACGAAGGACAGGCTGAAGCAATGCACTGGAACCTGGTTACCTAGGGAGGGTTTTGAACGTCATGTTAAGATTTGCTTCCTGGGGCAGGGGGCGGGGGCGGGGGGAGATTTGCTTCCTCTAGTAAATAAAAGAGAGCCATGGAAAGTCTTTGAGTAGGAGAGTGACCTGTTCGGAGAAACATTCAAGAAGATGCTTAGGCAGCAATGGGGAAAATGGATAGGAAAAGAGAAGCAGGACCCAAAATGGTAAGACACTTCAGTGAACGGACATGAGTGCTCAACCAGAGAAGCCACTGGAAACTCAGCTCTTAGTTTTCCTTCAATCACCAGGACTGCTACAGCTTTCAGCTGCTAGATTTCCTTTAGGCTGAGATGCTAAGAACCAACTGTTAGGGAGATGCCTAAACCCTGGGCTTAGCCACCAGCCCCTATATCCCTCCTCCCCCTCAGAAGATGCTGAATTGCTTTGCAAATATATGCAGATACATGCAAATAACAAAGCCATTAACATGTGCCCTAAGCCTCAAAGGGAAAGGTTTGCTTTGATCAAAGCTCATAATGGGATATATCCGAGGGGCAGAAAAACAATATCCTGCTCAGCCCAAACAAGGGATGGTTTAGATTCTGGAGCAGAAAGTCCTGACTTAGTAATTGCTAATCAGTTACATATGAGGGTGCATGGTATTCCCTTCTGCTTCTCCATTTCCTAAAGTTGGAATTGCTGCCAAAGATCTTCCCTCTGCTTCAATTTATCATGGCCGTAAGAACTGGTGAAAGCATATGTGTGTGCATAGGTGTGATAAAAACATATGTGTATGCATGTGAGTGTGTTTAATCTGACCCTCTAAACTCTGCTTCTCAAAGTGTGGTCTGTAGGCCACCAGCATCAGCAGCATCTGGGAAAGTGTTAGGAATGCAGGACCTCTAGACCCTAGTGCTAGAGAGTCAGAATCTGCATTTTAACAAGATGCCAAGTGGGTGACACATATGTACACTCTAACTTGAGGAACATGGATCTACACGACCTCAACATCCATAATTATGATCCCCTAAAGCCAGGATAGTTTCTTGCTCACCTACATGGTCTCCAAACACAGTGCATGGCATGTAATCGGTAATCAGAATAAGACTCGGTTTCCTGTTCTACAAAATGAGAAAATAACTACCTTAGGGGCTGTGCATGGAGTGAATGGGGTAGAAAATATAAAAATGTTCAAGCATAATGCCTGGCATGTGGGGCAGGGGGAGCAAGTGCCCAACATTTCTGAATTTCTTTCTTAGTCCCATTCCCATCAAAAGAAATTGTTGAGCTGGGTATCAATAACTCTACACATGTGTTGAGCATTTGGTATTTCATAAAAGTCTGTCCCAGGTAATCCTTGTGTCAGCCAGCAGAGAGGAGTTGCCAGCTGTGTTTCACTAGGATCCAGAGAGGTTGAAGGACTTGTGCAAAGTTTTAAGACAGTAGTAATAGAGCTGAAGTCTGAACCAGGCGCCTACCAACTCACCTTTTACCCTGCAGCCACCTGGTCTACACTGCGCATGCTCTGCTGAAAATTCTTCCTTGTGTCCACACTACCTTCAGGGTAGAATCCAAGTACTTTAGCATAACTCAACATGGTGGGCACAGACTGGCTGAGCTGGTAGGACAATTTTGCAAAAGACCCAGGGAGACTCTCCCGATCTGAGCCCGGCCTACTTTCCCACCCTCAGCTCCTTCTTCCTGGCCAGATCTTTTCCCTTGCTTCAGATTACATTTATCAGTCCAACGTCATTGGGACATCTCACATCTCCCTGATTTTACTCTAGTCCCATTTTCTGGATGGTGGCTGGTATCTTTGTGTCAGATAGCTTCTATCTGTCCCTCCAGACCACCTTCAACCTTCTCCACTATCCCTGTGCCCCTTGAGGCTGATATGAGTGGGCGATAATGGGGGTTCCCAGGTTCTCTTCTTTTTAGCTGGGTTTGACAGGGGATCAAAAGAAAGCAGGCATCGAGTCAGAATATTTATTTCCCCAACACCTTTCTACGAAGTTGGCACAAGTGGGTGGTATGCCTCTACAAGGGTCCTTCTTTCTCAAGGAGACCATCCCTATGAGACTCTCACTGTCCAGATTCTGGTAACTCCAGCATCCCCTCATCCATGGGGTCTGGCGTGGTATCACCTAAGTATCACACAACTTAACTGTTTTTTATAGTTTCCTTACAGACTTCCGCCTTAGGAAATAAATTCCCTTTCAATTATCCTATTTTGAATGTGCCCTCTGTTTCTTGTGGGGCACCTGATTAAATGTTCTCCATCCAGCAAATTCCTATGCAGCCTTCAAAACTCAGTCCAAGATTCCCTGACACTTTGGGCTTCCCTTTCTTATATTATTTCTTATACAACACAACCAGTGTTCAAGCTTGCATCTGACTTCTTCAAGTCAGGTGAAGACTATTTTTACTCTACTTTGTAGCTCCAGCATCTAGAAGAAAGTGCTGCATAAATGTCTGTTGAATAGATTAATTAAGAGTGACAAAGGTAAATTTTCTTAAGAAAACCATTTCTACCTTATGAAAATGAAAATTTCTGCTGATTTTCTTATACGCAAGTCATGGTTCTCCTATAATTAGGGTGACCACTTTTAAAAAAATCTAAATGGGACCTATTCCAGTCAAACTGGAACACACAGTCACTCTAATTACAAAACATGCGTGGTGCTATGATATCCAGGGATAGAGTGAAATTGAGGATTCTAAAACTGCTGAGTAGTGAGAGTTGAAATCCTAGGATGGGCACCAGTGATCCTTCCTCCTGGTATTCATGCCTTAATGTAATCTCTCTACCCTTAAGTATAGCTTGGAAGTAGTGACTTGCTTCTGACAAACAGAATACAGCAAAGATGATAGGATGTTGCTTCAGCAATTATTCTAAAGGATAATTCAGTGTGTGACTTCCATTTTGCTGGCAGTCACCCACCCTCTCTGGCTCTCTTGCTTGCTTACTCTGATGAAGATTGCTACCATATTTGTGAGCTGCCCAATGGAGAGGCCCATGTACCAAAAAACTGAGGGCAACCTCTAGTCAACAGCCAGAGGAGCTGACCCTCAGTGCAAATGCCTGTCAGGAACTGAATCGTCCAAGTAACAGCTGAGTGAGCTTGAAAGGGCATCCTGCCCCAATCAAACCTTAGGATGACTACATCCCCAACTGCTACTGCAAATTGAACCAGGTACACCAACCTCAGAATCCTGACCTACAACCTACAACATGTAATAGGACTGATGAGGTAGGCAGAGGTCAGACACACAGAGACTTGGAGATCAGGGTAAGAAGGTTAGATTTCTACTCAAATATTGAGAGAGGCTATTTATGGCAGGAGGACTAGATTCTCTTTTTCTTCCTGGGTACACAGATGGACTACATTTCCAGTCTCTCTTGCAGCTATGTGTAGCCATGTATTTGCTTTGCATTGGTTAAGGATTCAACTATTAGTTGACTTCTAGCCAATGAATTATACTTCTGAGCAGGACCCATCTAAGTTTCCCTTTCCTGCTCCTTTCCACTGGCATGAAGACCCCAGGGTGCCTTTGTGCAGCTGATGCTCTTCCCATCTTATCTTCCCTAGAACTCTAATCATTTACCTGCATGCCAACCCCAGGTGTTCTTTCTCTCCCAAATGCTAGCACTACACCTCCTTATCAGTGAACTGCCCCTAGAGTGTCAGAAACCCCTTTGCCTGCATGCACAGATTGCTAGAAGTACCTGAGAAGGTATGCTACCCCATAGGCAGACCTTAACCAATGCATAGCTGGCATAGGCTTAAATACTCCAACTCCCTTTTTCCTGAGGAGGACAGCTCTGAGATGGTGGTCTAGGCTGTCTTCAGATCTTCCTTTATGAGATCAGGCTAAAGTTACCTCTCTGGGGCTTTGCTTGATATCACACCCTTGCTTAGTTTCCTTTCCTTCCTGGTCCTGCTGCTCCCTACTTCTGAATTAGTTTTTCCTGGGATAGCTTCCTTATCTGATCACTTTCCTATGAATTATGATCTCAGGATCTGCTTCCAGGTAATCAGACCTAGGATCACTCTTAAACCAGGTGTTAATGGCCCTGAATAGCTTCCTAGACAGGGGTGACCCTGTGGATCTCTTCATGAATTCAGGTCATAACCACGTGTAGGAGCTGTTTTGAATTTTTGAATTCCTTTGCTACATACAGCAGCTAGCCCACCCTAACTAAAACAATCTAAAAATTCATTAAGCAGAAAAGTGACTTGATAGCTTATATATTTTAAAGCAAATAGATGGCCTTCATATGGAAAATAAATTAGAGGAGGATAAGAGCCAAAATGAGGAGACCCAAAAAAAAGCTCTTGTAAAAGTAAAGGAGAGAATCGACTGTGGTAACTTGGATTTAGGTGGAGGCAGCTGAATGTGAGCATTCCAGAACACACTTGGGGTAGAAAGGAGAGAACTTGCTAGTGGATTGGCTATGGGGATGTTAGAGTGCTCCCCTCTCAGAGCCCTCTGGTCCACCCCACGCCTCTTGCACTCTTTTTCAGATGCAGGAGTTTAGCATCTGTAGCACAATGGCAAAGACTACAGATTTGGGGGTCAGAGTGCCTCAGTGACCTCGGGAAGATTCCTTCATCTCTCTGTGCCACATCTTCCTCTTCTTTATATATGGATAATAAAAGTATCCATCCCAATCATTTGCTGTGAAGACTGAATGAGACAATGAAGGCAAAGTACTTATAACAGTGTCTGGTATGTAGAAAGAATCCAGTGATGCTTAGATATCACCATTATTAATTATTGTTAGGGAGCAAAGAGGAACAGTCCTAGCAAAACTAGCAAAAAAAAAATCTAAAATTCTATATATTGCTTTGCCAGTGCTTTGCACACACACAGAATAAGGGGGGGGGGGTGGGCAGCAGGGAGGAATGATTGCATATTCACAAGCACCTCCAACCAAATTAATTGATAGGGTATGATAGTAATAAAGGGAATTAATTTCCATTTTAATAACTTCACATGCTACATGTTAAGTATAGGTCCATATTACCAATCGTCACCCAGTTTCCCCTTTGCATCTGTTCCGTGTTGATTATGATGTCAGGAAAGCAAAAGTTAAATCCCTTTTTAAAGAAGAAAAAGCTAATTTAATAACATTGCAATCCTGTTGAAAGCATGATTAAATCTTAATAAGGGTGGAAGGATGTTATGTTTCATGTCTATCCCTCTTGAAACCCTGGTGACTTGTTCAGGGATACAGACCATGTTGTCAAAGGACTTCACAGCCCAACCCTGGTCTCATCTGCCGGCATCCAGGAGCAGAAATCTCTAATGGTGCTGACACTTCTATTTTCACTTTTCTCATCCTGGTGCTTTTTCTCATTAAAGCAGCTTGATTCTGTAATTTCTACCAGTACAGATGAAGATAAAATGACTCCCAACTTTTATTTTGACCTTATAAAACTATATAATTGGTTCAGAACCTTCAGGCTAAATGAGTTTCCTTTAGATTGAGAACCTTGGTCAAAGGAACCATAGAGTTAAAAATACACCACATGTCCAAATAGAATTCGCTCATAAACCAATATTCTAGGTGAATGTACCGAAAGTCAAGGCTAACGCCAATCTCACAAAAGTTTGGTTTCTGACGTGTTCATTAAAAAAACAAAAAACAAAAAAGATAACAGCTCAAAGAACAAACACAAAGCATCTGCCTCAATTATCTCTTCTCTCCTTGAATTGCTCAGCTCTCAGAGAATCCTCATTACCTGAATAATTGAATCTGAGCTCCTAAAGGTTGCAGCAGGGACCCAGGGACTGGCCTTTGCCTAATTCCCTATCTTCATGACTTCCTGCTACATCACACCAATGCATCAGCCCCAGGATACATTATAATTCTCCAATCAGCCACACTGGCCACTCACGCTGCATCTCTGCACGAGCATTGTTGCCTATCTGGAATATGCTCTCCCACTAATCCTTCTGCCAATCCCCTCAGTCCTCCTTTAAGAGTTAGCTCCAGTGTCTCCTCCTCTGTGAAGTCTTCAGAGTCTTCCCTGATGATTCTGGGCAGACTCAGGGACCCCAGTCCTCCCATGTTCTCACATAATCTTAAGCAAGTCTAAGCAAGTCTGCATATTACAGTTGTCAAAACATGGCACTATGTTGCAATGACTAGCTTACTTGACTTTCATCTCTTTTAGGCTGAGATTATTGCAGATGGAGCCACATCTTTTTATCTCTGTTTCTGTACAAAG
Organism: Tarsius wallacei; assembly: GCA_963574415.1. Taxonomy (NCBI): domain Eukaryota; kingdom Metazoa; phylum Chordata; class Mammalia; order Primates; family Tarsiidae; genus Tarsius; species Tarsius wallacei. The sequence continues at coordinate 73,967 of CAUYQG010239498.1, read as the reverse complement.
CATCTAGAAGAACACTTGGAATACAGCAGGCTCTCGGCATATGTTTGGGGGAGGCCTTGCAAGAGCCAGACTTCTATAGTGCTTATTATGTACCAGGCACAACTCTGAGCACTAACAACTACATGCTCTCATTTTTAAAAACCCCAGCACCCAAGATACTCTTACCATCACCCCATTTGCAGAACATGAGGCATTGTGGGGGTTGGAATAAACTGCCTAGGCTCACACAGCTAACAAGTGTCAGAGAGTGTAATGCACATTCCACGCCAGAGGGTCTGGCTGCAGAGTGCAAGTCCTTAAATACTACCCACACCACCACCCAAAACGGCATCCTTGACAATGCCCTGGGTTTCGCAACTCAGGTTTCTCTAGTATGCTAGAATTGGCACTGGCTTTCTGTGTGCTCTGGACTGTGAAAGATTAGGAGGCTGCAGCAGGACTGGCCGAGAAAATGACGCTCTGATCAATTAGCCACTCCAGAGAGAGACAGAGTTACAGAATGGCACTGATCTCTGACTGCTGGGACGGAAGGGCCACGCACATCTGCCAAGGAAGGGCTTATCTCCTACACCAATCTCCCTGCAGAGGTGGCTTAAATGTCTGCATGATATGGTCTTTGGATGATTGATAAAGAGTAGCAGCCACAAATATTCATTCATAGGTCACAGGCCAGGTCAGCTCTATCCCAGGTTTAGTTTTACCTGTTAACCTGGAATCCCATCACAGGTGGCTGTCGGGTTGAAGAGCAAAGGAAACAGAATAAAAGCACCGGGCCATGTGTAAGGAGAATCTGGTTTAGTTCATGTATTTCTGACCAAATCACGACTGGACTACTGATCTTTGGAAGTAAGTTCCTGCCTGGACCTTCTGATGCAGGTATGATTTAAGGACAGTCTTTTAATGGTATCACATTTGATAAACAGAGGCTTCACATTCTTTCTTTTAATTTTACTTGTCTTTTTGAACCTCCAACTCTTGTGACATTCAACAGACATTTATTAGATACCTACTATGTATCAGATGCTGTTAGGCACTAGGAACATAGAGATAAATAAAAGCAGCAATAGTAAAACCCTCATAGCTGCCATTTATTGGGCTTCTACTATATGTCAGCCCTTCAAGGTCAATATATCCCAAACTACAAATACTTAGTGATAGTCCTGTACTGGCAACATATACATGGCACACTGAAAGCACACAGAAAAAGAAGGGAGGCAGGGGCAAGATGAAATCCCCTTAGGAAGAAATAGATATTGCCAGGCACAGAAGCTGGGAAAGGATATTCTAGGGGGAACAGCATGTGCAAAGACTATTTGCATGGAAGCATAAAATAACATAGTCAACAGCTCAACATATCTGAAGCTCAGAGTTCAAGAAGGGGGTATTGAGAGACTTAGCAAGGAGTAAAGCCATTCTAAGGAGCTTAGATTTATGTTAGAGGCAAGAGAGGAATTATTATCATCAGATTTGCATTTCAAAATGTGCACTTCACCTATCACAGTGTGGGGTGATGGATTGGAGCCAGGAGAAACTGGAGGCAGAGAGTCCAAGAGCAAAGGTGTTGCATGCTAACAGCTGAAATGTGTGAATAACATTAGTAGCAAAGTTTATCCATCAAATTTAGTACAAAGAAGAGTATAATGGAAGTACATGCAGATCAAGTGTCCTGACAATATACTCTTTTTCTTTTTTGAGTTGGAGTCTCACTCTGTTGCCCAGGCTGGAGTGCAGTGGCAAGCTCACAGCCATCGCAGCCTCGACCTTCGGGGCTCCGATGATCCTTCCTCCTCAGTCTTCCAAGTAGCTGGAACCACAAGTGTGTGCCACCACATCCAGCTAATTTTTTCATCTATTGTAGAGACAAGGTCCCACCAAGTTACCCAGGCTGGTCTCGAACCCCTGGACTCAGGCAATCCTCTTGCCTCAGCCTCAAAGTGCTGGGATTATAGGCATGAGCCACCATGTCTGGCAACAATATATCTTAGAAGGAATGACTCACCATGACAATATATCCTAGAAGGAATGACTCACAATGACATTAAGGTATAGGTGCTGTGTTGCTGTTTCCAAACTGTAACACATTGGAGGTAAGAAGACAAACAAAGTATCAAAGTTATCTGTTTCTTCTGGAAAGATCTTATTAGCTATATTTTCCCCATCAATGTATCAATGTCTTCATCACCATGAAAAGAATATCTTGGAGCCAGTGTAAAAAGGGGTCCAGTGATATAACTTAGTATTATAAAGTGACTCCCTTAAGGTACTATGAAAACAATTTGGATCATATGTTTTTTTCAGTTCCAGGAGAATTAAAGAGTTTTGGGTTTTTTGTTGTTCGCAGGAAATTCAGAGACTGTACAGCAAAGCCCTTTAGTGTGTTGATCAATACCTTTACCTCTTCTATTCCAAATGCTTGTAGTAGCCTTCCAATCTGAGCCATCTAAAAAAAATCTTCCTTGTCTATGGCCTATGAGGCCCTTTTCAAAGTCACTCCCACTTTAAAGTTTCCCACAAATCCCATAGAATTAATCATTCCCTCTTTGGAGCTCAGAAGTAGTGCTTACTGTCTGGACTTTGCCTTTCTTATCTGCACAATGAGATCACTATGTTACCATGGACTTTAAACTTGTCAGAGTCAATTAGCAAGGACAATCACAACCTATCTATTTCATGGAGTTGTTACATGTCTCCGTTACCTGTCTGTTTGATCTCAGATCCCTCCTCTGTCCTTTGACAAGTTTGCAAGGAACAGCACTTCCCGAGCTTCCCTTTTCTCACGTTTCTGAGTATGTATGACAAATCTGAAGTACTGTGGTAAGTTGGAAGCTAGGAGGAGGGGAGAGGATGAGGAATTTCTACCCCCACTCTCCTGGTTTGGGATTGCGTGTCCAAAAAGGGCAGTATCTTCTCCAGGGCTGCTCTGTTCTGGTTTCTGAAGGTGACTATAGTCTCTGGGATTAAGTGGCACCACCTTCTCTCTCTGTTCCTCTAGCCTAGGAGTTGCAGTGGCTTCCTCCTATCACTGCTTTCTGGCTTGTTTCAACATATCCCTTGGCTTCTTAATGCTTTCATCGAACATGCAACCAACCCCTATATCAAATTCCCCCGTTGAAATATTGCAGCATTATTCACAATAGCAAAAACATGGTGCTGCCCATCAAAAGAGGACTGGATTTTAAAACCGTGGTACATACACACAATGGAATATTACGCCATCATAAAGAAGGACAAAATTATGAACTTCACAGCAATCTGGGTAGACTTAGAGTCGATAATACTGAGTGAACTATCACAGAAACAAAGGACTGAGTGCCACATGTTCTCACTCATAAGTGGACCTTGAACAATTATCATAATACTATAAGAAAGGATTTGGCAGTAGTGGGAAACTGCAAGGGAGGCGGGAGAGGTGGGATTGGCAGTAGTAGGAGACTGCCAGGGGGAGCACACCTCATCAACAACAGTACTTGCATAATGAACATTTGTATACCTAACCCTGAATTGTACCCCACATCTTTAAAATAAAAAAAGAAAGAAATACCTAGAGAGAGTTCTGTTTGCTGCCTAGATCCTAACTTATACATTAGGCAAAGAGGGAAGGAAAGGAGAAAATAATATTATTGATCATGTACTCTGTGTATTCAGGCTTTTACTCTGAGTGTTAAATTCATAATTTCAATATATCATGTTATGTTAAATTCATATCAAATTTATGTTAAATTCATAATTTCAGTATTACAAACTTTGTCAGAGATGCCAGACTTCAGATCCCAGTTCTGACAGGTACTAACTCAGTCTCACCCTCAGTTTCCAAGTTTGTAAACTGAGGACAGGAGCGATATCGACATGCAGATTTGGGATGATTAGGAAAAATATGTATAAATCCCTTAGCACAGAACCCAACGCATGATACTCAGTGTTAGTTATTATTCTTAATAACAAATAATAATCTAAACAAACCAATGAGGATGATATTATTATTCCTCATGACTTGTGAGGAAACCAAGGTTCATAGAAGTGAGGCTATGCACCAAGGCCATATAGCTAATAGAGAAAGAGAGAAAGAGACGCCAGGAACAGAACTCTGGCTACAAAGTCTTTGCTTTTACTGGTATAGGGTATGCGCTCACAGGTGAACATGCACAATGGGAAACTAAAAAGGATCTTATGTATATAAAGCTTGAGCTATCTGCCCTTCTAGTTCTTTGCATTTTTGTTGGGAGCAGAGTCTGGGAGGATCCAGAATCCTGACAGTCCCTATCCCGCAGGCTGTCCTACGGCATTGCAAGGGCAGCAGGTTGGTCAGGCCCAGCAGCAGGAAGAACTTGGCACTGGAGCACTCCCACCCCCACTCCGATGGCCTGCTGGCAGGGGCTGTGGAGTGGGCCTCACCTTCTCATTACCGCCCTGCTGAGGGGGTAAGGGCTAATGGACTGTCGGTCTGGAGGGACGGTCTGCAGCCCCACACAGCTCTTGCCACAGCAGCCAGGCCTGAACCTGTGACCCCAGCTCCACGCGCAGGGCCATTACCCACCCTGGAGACTGCCGGCATTAAGATCCTCTCATTACTGGCCATGCAGATTGTTCCCGGCGATAATGAGGTGGCAAGAGAGGAAGCCATCCTGGGGGAACATCTGAGAGCCAAGCCTTCCACAGTAGATGAGTTCCTAACCTGCCGTTTAAAAAAAAAAAACATTCTCTCTAAATTGCCAGGAATAATTTCTTTTCAGGGAAACTCTGACCCTTCTCTTTGTCTTTCTTCTCAGGCTATGGGCCGAAAAAAATAGAATTCCATACTCTCTCATCCCTTCCTTCCCTGAAATCTGTTTTTCTCTCCATTCTTATTTTGCCTCCTTCTTCTCTCCTTCCCCCTCTCTCCTTTGTTCTTTCTCTTTATTCTCCAATTTCTTCATATAGCATAGTGGTGTAAGCTTTAGAAACAGATGTGCCACAGGTCCACACTCTAGCTCAGCTGCCTGGTAGTCAGGGAATTGGGCATGTTTCTCAATTTTTGGAGTTTCTGTTACTTATCTGCAAATCAAGACTCAAATTCTCAGAATTTTTAAGACTATTAAATGGCCTCATTTATATAAAGCGGCTGGTAAAGTGCATGGGCACAAAACTGGCACGGAATAAATGCAGGGATGTTGCCATATTCAGCAAAGCTTTCTTGAGTTGAGTATGATTTCTGTGTGACGGCCTGTGGTAGATACTGAGAGACAGGGCAGAGCTTCATTTTTGCTCTCAAGGAAGTTTCCCATTTTGATAATGAAGAAAAGCCAGGAAATGTTGGATTTTCTTAAACTAAATAAAGATATATGTTTTGCCCTGTGTATCAAATATACAGAGGAATACAATTAACTTTTTTTTTTCAAAGCCAAGCAAAGAACATTGTGGAAACTAAAAAGTTCCTATAGAACAAACCATTTACTTGGGCTGGTGCCTTGTCCCTCCCATAGGACGGGTGTGCAGAAATACATCGTGCTTAGTTTCTTTTGCTAAGGATTGTTTTGGCTATTCGTGGTCATTTATGTTTCCATATAAATTTCTGTATTGTCATTTTCAAGTCAGAGAAGAATGATGTTGGTAATAGAATGGGTATTATGTTGAATCTGTAGATTGCCTTTGGTAGGATGGACATCTTAACAATGTTGATTCTTCCTATCCATGAGCATGAAATATTTTTCCATTTGTTTGTGTCTTCTTGGATTTCTCTGAGCAGTGTTTTCATTGTTAGAAAGATGCAGGGGTATCTCTTTGTGTGTGTGTGTGTGTGTGTGTGTGTGTGTGTGTGTGTGTGTCTATTATGAATGGGATTGTGCTTTTTATTTGGTTCTCTGCCTATGTGTTGCTGGTGTATAAGAACGTGACTGTCTTATGGAAATTGGAACTGGCAACCAATTCCTGATCAAAACACCAACTGCCCATGCCATAAAAGGTAAGATAGACAAGTGGGATATCATCAAACTGAATAGCTTCTGCAAAGCAAAATAAGCCATCAAGAGAGCAGGGAGATAGCCCACAGAATGGGAAAAATATTTGCCAACTGTATATCTGACAAAGGCCTAGCATCCAGGATTTACAAGGAATTCAAACATGCCAAAAGGAAAACAAACAAACAGCCCCATTAAAAAGTGGGCAAAACACATGAATAGACACTTCTCAAGAAAGTATAGGGGCAGCCAACAGACACATGAAAAAGTGTTTAGCCTACTAATCATCAGAGAAATGCAAATCAAAACCACATTGTAATACCACCTAACCCCAGTAAGAATGGCCATCATTAACATAAAAACAATAACAGATGGTGGCAAGGCTGAGGATAAAAAGGAATGCTTCTACACTACTGGTGGGAATGCAAACAATTGCAACCTCTTTGGAAAACTGTGTGGCAATTTCTAAAAGAACTAGACATTGACCTTCCGTATATCCAGAGAAATGCAAATCATTCTACATGCATGTTTATTGCCGCATTAGTCATAATAGCAAAGACATGGAACCAACCATGCTGCCCATAGAAATTAGACTGGATAAAAAAATGTGGAATATTCCATATACACAATGGAATATTATACAGCCATAAAGAAGGACAAACATATGGACTTAGCAGCAATTTGGATGGATTTAGAGTCTATAATAGTGAACTATCACAGAAACAAAGAACAGAGTACCACATGTTCTCACTTATAATTGGACCCTGAACATTTGCCATAATACTATAAGAAAGGGATTGGCAGTAGCTGGATATGGCCTGGGTGGGGGTGGGGGGTGGGAACAGACATCAATAAGGATATCTGATCTCAAACCAGGCAAATTGAGGACCAAAGGGAGGCTCAAACTTACCTGTACGATGACCACTTGTATACCTAATCCTGAATTGTATCCTATATCTTTAAAATAAAATAAAATAAAAAATACTAACAGTTAACCATTATCATATAATCCCTTTACTCCACATCTCAAATACTTATAGAAATTTTGATTATTTTCCAGCCATTCATTTCTTCATGGCTACAGAGTCACCTTTGATTCTCTAAGTAAGGTGATCACATTGAGTTAAGCCATGGTAGAATGAATGGAAGACCTCCATGCGATTTCATACATGTGAGAAATATGGGCTCTTCTACTGACACTCTCTCAGGTCAGGAATTTAACTTTCTGTCTGAGTTGAAAATCCAGTCAGTGACTGTTCATCTGGAATCCAGAAAAAAAGGAAACATAAATAACCTGAACTACTTTCAGGCTTCTTTCCAATGATAATTATGCCTAGGATCATTCAGGAACCACACTGAAAGGCTCTGCATCATCAGAGAAAGAATTGGTTGTGTCTGGTGTATTCTGATTCTTTGCAAATTAGTACCAAGTATATGACATATGTTGTGATCTGCTAGTAAGTATAATATTTGATTTGCTGGAACAATTCATTTTGGAATAGAAGAGAGAGCAGGAATTTTGGAGTCAGATTCAGATTTAACTTTTAACTGTGTCATTTGCTGTGTGACCTTGAGTTTGAAATTTAATCTCTTTAGAGTTCAGTTTGTTTGTTTTTTAAATCTGAAAAAAGGAAATGATGACTCATTTTTTTCAGGATACTTTATAAACAAGTGCTCATCATTTATTAAGCACATATTATATGACAGGTGTTGCATGTCAGGTGTGCTCTCTCTATTTATATATATTTATACACACACACAGTTACATATAGCAGTAAACAAAATAGAATCCCCCTTTTCTTTCATGGGCTTTTAACCTGATGGGAAAACACATTTTATAAACAATTATTTTATTTTTACTTCAAGAGGTTTCTATGTGCAGGTTTCTTACATAGATGTATTGTGTGATGGTAAGGTTTGGGTTTCCACTGAACCTGTCACTCAGGTGGTGGGAGTGGTACCCAATGGGTGGTTTTTAAACCCTTACTTCTCTCCCTCCCTTCACCCTTTAGGAGGGAGAGCAATTATTTTAAAAACTACTATTAGTGTTTGGGAGGGTATATGCAGGGCACTTTGGAAGCATGAATTTGGGAACCATATGAGGTGGGTCTCAGGCAGGGCCCTTTGAAGAAGTGATTATTAAATGGAGATTACAACAATGAGTAGATACCACCTAGATGATAAATTGTGTGGAGAGGTATGGAGAGTAGACAGGACAGTGTTCTTGGCAGACAGAGCAGCATGTGGCAGCTTGTACAAAGGTCCTGAGTGAAGAGAGAACATAGATTGAGTATCTGAAAGCAGTTTAGTCCAGAAAAGAGAGAACAAGGAGGCCAGATCCAGCAGATCCCATGAGCCTACAGGGGTTTAGTCTTACATTTGAAGAGTATGGAGATATTGACAGGTATTAAACAGGAGAGTGGTATTGTATTTCTTTTTAAGTTCTTTCTGTCTCCATAGTAAGACTTGGATTTAGTTATGATGGGGAGAGCCAAGTGGAAGCTGTGGCAGAAGAAAGGTGAACTATAATGGGGACTGGGCTAGCATGTGGTAGTGTGATGGAGAGGAGAGAATTGATTTAAGTGAGATTTAGGGGGAATGAGAGAGAACCAGACTGCTTTATCTGTATAAGTTGCTCAGCGTCATATGGCTGGTGGGTTTTGTCTGGTGCTTTGCTCTTTCTAAGTAGCCGCAGTTCATTCAGCAAATGTTTACTGATGCTCTTCTACCTACTATGTACTGTTCTAGGTGCTGGAGCTGCCATGTTAAACAAAACCAGACCAAAATTCCAGCTCTTCTGGAGCTCATCTTCTCCTGGAAATACGGTGAGGATCACATATGCAAGTAGCTGCCACATGGTAGGTATCAATAAATACCCATTCACTTCCTTCTTCTCTTTCCCAATTGTGACAGAGAAATCCAGTTTCTACTATTGCATTTAAGCAACTCTCTGTGAAATCACTCTGCAAGCTAAACCAACACTGTAACACCAGACAAAAGTCTGAGACTCCCATGATGGCAACCATACCCTCTGTTGATCTCTCTGTTTAGATGGCACTTCTTATCCTCTCACCTAAGTCAGGGTCCCACATTATTGCCTGCTGGTTATTTTCACTTGTACATAGCACTGAAGGGAAGAAAAAGGCAAAGAGTTAACAAGGGGCCGGGCTCAGTGGCTCAGCCTGTAATCCAAGAACTTTGGGAAGTCGAGGAGAGTGGATTGCCTGAGCCCACTGTTCAGCCCAGGCAACATGGCGAGACCTTGTCTCTACAGTAAATCAAAACAATGAACTGGGTGTGGTAATGTGCACCTGTAGTTCTGGCTCCTTGGAAGGCTGAGGCGGAAGGATTGCCGGAGCCCAGCAGGTTGATGCTGGGGTGGCTGTGAGTGTGCCACCACACTCCAGCCTGGGCAATGGAGTGAGACTCCAACTCAAAAACAAAAACAAAAAAGAAATAGTTAGCAAGGAAGAATACTGCTGTAGCTAGAAGCCAGGCTTTCTTTTTGTTGAACACTTACTGCACACCAGCATGTGTATAGCATGTGCTGATTTCTCTATACCATGATTCTAGGGGTATGGTGTTATTTTCTGTTTTTCACAGATAAGATGCTGGTAGGAAGCAAATTCTTTTTTTTTTTCTGAGTTGGAGTCTCACTCTATTGTCCAGACTGGAGTGCAGTCCATGATCCCAGCCACCGCAGCCTCGCCCTGAGGCAATCCTTCCACCTCAGCCTTCCAAGTAGCCGAAACTACAGGCGTGCGCTACCATGCCCGGCTAATTTTTAATTTATTGTAGAGATGAGGTCTTGTCAAGTTGCCCAAGTGGGACTTGAACCCTCGGGCTCAGGCAATCCACTTGCCTCGGCCTCTCAAAGTGCTGGATTACAGGCTGAACCAGGAAGCAAACTCTTAAAGAATTTTCTGGGATGAGAAGTTGCTTCTGTCCAACTTGAAGTGGCAAATCTGGGTTTCCATCCTGGCTTGGTTATGTATTCACTATAACCTCTTAATCCTGAATCTTCTTTCACATCCTGTATAAAGTGGGGTTAAGATATCAAATTCACGAGTCTGTTTTGCAGATAAAAAAACATGGTTTATATAAGGTGCTTGGTGCACAGAATAATTAGCAACCAATTTTTGTTGACTCTCTCCTTCCATTTTCCTGCCAAGAGAGATAACAGAGTAGTTCCTGTATATACAATAAGAAGAAGAATAAATTCTCATTCCACCATTGCAAAGAGTTGTCTGCACTACTCCATCTTCATAATTTCATAATCTCGTGTCATTAATTCTTGGTCCAGGTTTCTTATCTGAGCTCCACAAGGTCTCTTGAATTTCCTGTATCTGCCGACAGATATGCATGGGGATACCAGATACTCTCTTTAAAAGTATGGACCACCACATTAAAGAGAAGTATTTACACACTGTGGGTTGAGAAACCCGCAACTCCTGACTGCAGTGAACGAAGGGCTGCCTGCAATGCTGCTGGTTATGGCTAGACATAAAACCCATTATCAGCTCATTGGCTACTTGGACATAAAACTGCTTGGTCCCACAAAGATATTTCCCCACCATGGGGATACGTTTAATAAGAACTACGAATGATAGTAAAAAAGCACATTTATTTCCTATAACCTACAGAAAGTCTTTATTGCATATAGGACAAATAACAAGCCACTGTGAATTACTGGTCTGTAATTCCACTTAGGAGGTTTGGGGCATGGAACACAGTGGGGAGAAACTGCTGTTTTAAAAACCAGACCCCGGAGTTGGAGAAGCAAGGAGGAAGATGAGTTTCTGTGTAAAAGAGATGACAACCCGCTGTCAAGCAATGGTCCAGCACAGCCACATTTGTGATGGCATGGGCAGCCTCTCTACTCAGCAGCAGGTGGCCTAAGGCAAAATCACTAAGCAATGCAAACATTATCTTGCCTAATATTCAATGATTTTCAAAGCTGCATCATAACCCATCTTTTTACTGCATTCTTCATACCTCATGGGAGATAAACAAAGCAAGGACTATCGCCCTTTTTTCTAAATGGGAGGACAACGTGATTGAAGGATGGACAGGATTGCAGAATATGCTGTCGCATCATGTAGAACACAGCCTTTTAAAGGACCCAAGGCTCTGCAATTCTGGCTCCCATGACCTATCTGACCTCATCCCACTAGCCCCAGCACACTACATCCTGGCAACTTCTGACGTGCTCCAGGTATGCTCCAGCTGAGAGCCTTCGTACTTGACCTTTCCTCTGCCTGAAATCCTGCCTCCCTCAGCTCCATTTAGATCTTTGCTCAAATATCACTTTTCCAATGGTCCCTCTTGCTACTGTCTTTCTATTTGCAACCCTATCCCCAGTACACCCTTTCTTCTTTACTTTGTTTCTATTCATAGCACTTTTAATAGTCTGCCTATTGTCTTTATTTACTTGTCTATTGTCTACCTTTCCCATCAGAATGTAAGCTCCATGGGGGCAGAAAATTTCATTTGCCTTGTTTACCACTACAAATTGACCAGTGATGGGCAGATATTAGATGCCCAGCAAATATATGTTGAATAGATTAATGTACACATACATAAATTAGTGCTATGTGGCAGGGGTCCCCAACCAGGGGCCATGGACTGATACCTGTGTGTGGCCTGGTAGATACCAGACCATGTATGTTTGTTGCAGCTCTAGTCACAATAGCAAAAACATGGAATCAACCATGCTGCCCATCAAAGTTGGACTGGATTTAAAAAATGTGGTACATATGCAGCCATAAAGAAAGACAAACATACGGACTTCTCGGCAACTTGATTGGATTTAGAGTCGATCATACTCAGTGATCTATGCAACAGAGCACTGTATGTTCTCACTCATAAGTGGACCTTGAACAATTATAATACTATAAGAAAGGGATTGGCAATAGTGCAAAACTGCCAGGGTAAGGGATGTGGGATTGGCAGTTGAGGGAAACTGCTAGGGGGATAGGGGCACACCTCCATCAACAAGGATATCTGCATAATCAACATCTGTATACCTAACCCTGAATTGTACCCCACATCTTTAAAATAAATAAATAAACAGGGCTGCATAACAGGTGAGTGGCAGGCAAGCAAGCAAAGCTTCATCTGTATTTATGGCCACTCACCATCGCTCACATTACTACCTGGGCTCTGCCTCCTGTCAGATAAGTGGAGGCATTAGATTATCATAGGAGCACAAACCCTACTGTGAACTGCACACGCAGGGGATCTAGGTTGCATGCTCCTAATGATAATCTGATGTCTGATGATCTGCGGTGGGGCTGAGGAGGTGATGCTAGCGTTGGAGAGTAGCTGCAAATACAGACTAACATTAGCGGTGAGGTTTGCACAGAGACCATCATAAATCAATTGCTTGCAGACTCATATCAAAACCCTATCAGTGAAAGGCAAGTGAGTTGATGTACTTCAATTGTACAGCTGCATGTGGTGGCAGGCTTTAAGTCAGAATCTGACACTTATTTTAGTTCACGCATGACCCATCTATTATTTTCTTTATCACTTCCATCTGCACCTCTTTTTTAAAAATGGTGAGTTGTATAATTATTTTATTACATATTACAATGCAATAGTAATAGAAATAAAGTGCACAATCAAGGCTATGTGCTTGAATCATCCCGAAACCAATCCCCTGCCCCTGTCTTGGTCTGAAAAATTGTCTGTCATGAAACCGGTCACTGATGTCAAAAGGTTGGGCACTGCTGCTATATGGAGAGAGGGTGAGTGGCCACAGGCCTTTTAAGAGAGGCCCCACTGCACTAGATTGCTGTCCAGTGCTGTTCTGAGGAATAGCAATAGCGGTGGGTGCTTATTGAGTATTTACAAGTGCCATGCGTTGTTAGGTACTTGTCTCGGTGTGTATAATATCTTAGTAACACCATGAGGCAGGTAGATGTCCCAAGTCACATAGCTAGATAAAGATGGGGTGAGTTGGTGACTTGCATGCACAGGGCCCATGTTCACTCTTAATGTTGGGCTTTGTTGGTAAACTCATCACAACCTAACTTTCCCATTTTCTGGCTCTCAGGCTCTGCCTTTTCATCAATGCCCCAGTGCAAGACGTCTTCTGTCTGATCTTCCAGATCCACACTCTGTTCTTCTCCATTCAGCTCAGGGGCCCAGCAGTCTGGTCCATGTGGACTACATCCATGGTCTTTCTTGTCCTATCTTGTCTTCCAGTTGAGGTAGGCCAAAAGGGGCTCAACAAGAGACCAGAGGGAAGAAGTTAGGGTATTTAGTCCCCTGGCTCTGTCCCTGGTCACATTGGGCTGGCTACCCTCCTCAACCACAAGGTACCATTCTGGTCAAGGTGGCTTCTTCACATGATCTTCCAGTTCTTCTTCCAGTATCTGCTCCCTCATCCACATCTTCCAGGTCCAGGAGTGGCAGTGACCTGGCACTCTGCTCCATCTCAAGCGGTTTCCCTGTACTCTGCTCAATACTTAAACAATCCCTTCATTAAGCCCTCCTTGAGTTACCCTAATCCAAGCATGTCATCAGTTTCCCTCTAGGACCCTTTGTAAACACTGACACACTTTGTAAATTCTGAGCTTTTTTTTTTTTTTGCCCCTCTGGCCTCACCCAACTTTTCTCTCCCTTCTTCTAAGAAAGTCTGCATGTTACATGTGTAGAGTGTTTATCATAGATACATTGTAAGTGCTCACAAATGTTTACTATTTCAAATTGTGGCTCCTTTAATAATCTAATTCCTATCTTCTTTTTACCTTCATTCACTTCTGATCTCCTTGGTCACCCCCACTGTACTCGGTCGACTAGAGTCTCCAAAAAATGCATGCCTATCCAGAACCTCAGAATATAACCTTAATTTGGAAATGGGGATCTTGGAAATATAATTAGTCAAATTAAAATAAGATCATACTGGATCAGGGTGGGTTCTAACCTAATGACTCATGCCTTTACAAGAAGAGAAAACAGAGACACACAGGGAAGGACAGAGACATGTAAAGACAGAAGCAGAGATTGAAGTGATGTAGTCTCAAGCTAAGGAATGCTGAAGTTTGCTGGCAGCCCTGGAAGATAGGAAGAGGCAGGGAAGAATTCTTCCCTAGAACCTCCAGAGAGAGCACGGCCCTGCTGACACCTTGGTTTTGAACTTCTAGCCTCTAGAACAGTGAAATAACATATTTCTGTTGCCTATGCCCTTTACCCCTGGTTTGCAGTACTTTGTTATAGCAGCTTTAGTAAACTAATACACCTGCCAGTTCCTCCTTTGAGTTCCCACACACTGTTTCTTAACTCTAGGTCTTTGCACATGCTGCTTTTCCCCTCTGCCTATTAGTATTGTCTCCCTTTTTCTCCACTTTACAGCCTCCTGTTCTTTATTCTTTCTGTAGTGCCGTGTTACCTACGAGACTTTCCCTGATCATCCAAGGCCAGCCTAGGGAAACCCCTCCTCTGAGTTATACAACACCCTGTGTTTTTGCCATCACAGCACCTATCACATCGCACAGCGGTTATGTGACTGGTTGTTCATACCGTCCATAGCAATGTAGGATTTGCCAGGACAATATGACCACGTTTGTTTTATTCTTAGTCGCATTCAGGGTGCCTAGCATGTATTAATGCTGACTAATACTCATTAAGCACTTACTACACACTCAGCACTGTTCTAAGTGCTTTACTTATATTAACTCATGTGCACCGACTTACTACCCTACAAGGTAGGTACTATTAATTTTCCCATTTTACAGTTGGCCACAGCGGAAAAGCACAGGCTGAGACAGCCCATGGCCCATCTGCATTATTCTTGGCATTCTTCCAGGTGTACTTTGCAATTCTACCAGCAAACCCCACTGCATGATTTCAGTTTCCAAGTGCAAATCCATCTTTGCCTTAAACTCATTTATGCCGCCCGCTCCCACTATATCTCCCACGCTTGACTATTGCATGGCGCAATAACTCTCTGCCAGCCTCAGAACCATTTTCCCAGTCATCAGGAAGGTGCAATTGATTCCAAGTGTTAATATTTGCTCACCACCGAGACCATCGGGCTCTTCATCACTCATAGGAATGCCACCCGCTGGAGCTCAGAAGTGCAGGACTCTTCAAGGCTGTGCATGAGCCAATGATGGGAAATGCAGGCTTCCTGGATAAGCGAAATCTCATCAAGGGAAGATGTGCATCCTCTCCCCTAGCTTGGGCTTTTGGGCATACAGATGCATACATGGAAATTGGATATCTGTCCATGACACTGAATCCTGGAGTTTCTGAATCCCCATTCATTCATTCAACTGGCTTGCTTCAAATAAGTACTATGTGCCAGGCATCCTGCCAGATGCTAGGAAGATAAAATAAAACAAAAGGAAGACTCCATCTTATCCATCTTCTCATCTTCAGTTAGGACCATACCCACTTCCATGATCATCTGCTCTATCTCAGTTCCTTTGAGACAACTGAACTGACTCACAGAGAAAAGTGAGGAGTGTTCCAGGGTAACTTGCAGTGAAGGTCTCAGCCCCACCTGCTTATTCCAAACAGAGCCCTGCCCTTTCCGGTATCCCTCACTCTGTCCTGCCTCTTAGCACAGGTTACTATTATCAGATCTTCTCTCTCTTCCCTGCGCTGTTCACTGCCATCATACCTTCACTAGAAGCAGCATAACAGAGTGGCCATGACCATGGACCCTGAGCCATGTGGCCTGGGTTGAATTCACTCTGCTTTATTTCAGCAGTGTAATCATAGGGAAGTCACTGAATGTAGACAGACAGCTTTTCAACTAAGTTTTCTTCTCCTTGCTGTACAGCCTTGGAAAACTCGCATACCCTTCTGAGCCTGTTTTCTCCCCAGAGTAAAGAGCAACCAGTTAAAGCCACCTCACGGGATATGTGGACGAGAAGGCAAAGCGAAGATGCAGGTGGTCAGGAAGGGATCTTTTTCTCTGAAGTTCCGGTCATCGCTGCCCTTTCCCTACCGTCTGTGGGGCTTGTAGGGGTCTCCTTCTAGCACCCACAAAATCCTGGACTGCCAACAGAGAAGCATATCTCAGATTTTTAAGTGAGTACACACAAGCCCTGAGGTAAACTGCCAATTTTCTGCTGCCTGGGCCAGGAGCCGTCCGTAGGATGTTAGACAAAAGGCAACATTAGTCTGAGCTGCTTCTTCCCTGATTACCTTTGCTCACACACCCCTTCCTGCCGTGACATCACATTTTGATGTGGAGCACCTGGTTCCTCAGCAGGAGATGCCACTTTCTAACAGTGGGAGGCCACCGTTTGGGGAAGCTGGCCAAGTCAGAGGCCATCTGCCTCCCTGCTGCTTCCTCCAGTGCTGCTAGCAAGAAAGACATGGAAGAAGGAAGGACCCTTGGTTCTCAGTGACTCCATCCCTTCTTTGGCAGGGGAGAGGACTGGTAGTGGCCAGGGGAGAGGATATTCAGGCCTGAAATGGGCTCCAGAATATCCTTACTGGCCCCATCCCTTCACACGTAGGTTTGACATCCCAGGGTAGGGAAAGGTATGTGCAGTGACAAGACTACAGACTTCAGAGTGAAACAGACCTATATGTGAATGCTAACTTTGTGACCCTGGACAAGTTGTTTACCCGCTCTGTATTAGTGTCCTAAGGCTGCCGTAGCAAAGTGCCACAAGCTGGGTGGCTTCAACAACAGCATTTATTGCCTCACAGTTCAGGAGGCTAGAAGTCCAAGAGCAAGGTGTTGGCAGGGTTGGTTCCTTCTGAGGAACCAGGGTGAATCTGCTCCAGGCTTCTCCTCTAGCTTTGGGCTGTTTGCTGCAATATCTTTGGCATTCCTTGGCTTGTAGAAGGTTGACTTTGATCTCTGCCTTCATCATCACATAACACTCTCCCTGCGTATGTGTCTGGGCAAATTTCCCCTGTTTATAAGGATACTAGTCATAGTGGATTAGAACCCACCTTAACAGCCTCATATGAAACTAACTCGGTCTGCAATGACTCTATTCCCAAATAAAGTCACATTCTAAGGTACTGGAGATTAGGACTTCAACATACGAATTTGGGGGGTGGGAGAGTAGTACAATTCAATCCATAACATTCTCTGAGGCTGTTTCCCTCTCAATGGAGTGACAGTAATAACGTCTAATGATGCTTTAGTATCCCCATAGGGTTTAGTGAGCTTCACAGGGTTATGTGACAGTTAAATGAGGTAGGGAAGGTATCAGTAAATGTGACAAATGGCAGAGCAGGTATCAGTAAATGTGATCTCCTTCCCCCAAAGACAGAGAGAACTCTTTTCCATGTAGTTAACTTGTCCACAGATTAACTGAACACTGTATCTATTCTAACATGCTCCTAGTAAGAGTTTACGGGTCATTTAATCTAAATTCCATCACAAATAGTAAGGAAACTGAGGCCCCCAAAAAAGAGGGAAAACCATCTTGTTGATTTAATGACTAGCCTTGGGCTACAGCTAATTTTTCTCCTTGGAATAGAAAGCCATCTCTTCCAGGGAAACGTTCTCTGTATTAAAATATCTTATATATAGCTCCTTACTGTCATATGATAACACTCACGGTTTATTCTCATGTAGCATGAATGGTCCTTCCAAATCTCTCCCACAGCCTTCATCTTGTACAGAATTAACTGCCCTCAACAACAACCCAGGGCAGGGATAACTTGCCCCATTGTACAGATGAGGAAACAGGCTCTGATAACTACAGGGCTTGTTAAAGGTCATAGGCCTAGTAAGTAGTAAGACAAGGATAAGAACGCAAGACTCACTACCACCTTTCCAGGGCTTTCTCCTTTTCTGCATGGTTTTATATGCAGCTCTCAGTCACCAACTTCAAATGGGAGAATCCTATGCCGGGTTTAGGGAGGGCTTCTAGAGAAGACCCTGGGCACCTGCCTCCATCATTCCAAGACCTTTCATACAACTATTGACCCCTCTTCCATCATGGTGCTCTGCCACTCAGCAGGGTCCACAGTCACAGGGCTAAGACACCGGAAACTGTGCCAAGCTCCTCAGGTTCCGCTCCTGGTGCAGGGTGAGGACACTTACTCAGGACCAATGCTCAGTCAGGTGGGACATATGACAAAGGGTCTGCCTGGGCAATTGGGTGGCTTTCTGCTTTGAGGAAGTTTCTCAGCTCTGAGATGAGTAGACATTAAGCAACATGCTCACCCTGACATGGATAGGTTCAGAAGAACCTGTTCCAGGATTAGGGTACATCCCTTGCCAGAAATGTCAGGCAGACACACAAAGAGACATCTGCAAGTAAGAATAGATTGTTGATAGAACTAAGAAGTCAGAAAATGCCAGACCCCCAAACTCTAACCTATGAACTCATCACCCTGATTTATTGATCAACTGATGGATTCGGCCATCCATGTTGTAAGTACTGATTGAAAGATTACCCTGTGTGAGGCACTGTGTTAGGCATTGTTCCAAAATAAGCAGGACAACGTGGCCCTCACCACCAGGGGGAGGTCTCTAGTCCTCCATAGCAAAATGTCAGAAGAGGCCCATTCCATCAGAACCAAAAGGCTTGTTTTAGGGATAGAGAAGAACAACATAATTACAGAAAATAAGGCAAGCTGCAGAGCCTTTTGGCCACTGGGGTCACAATGCTGTAAATAACAACATGTTAAAATGGCCTGGGGGTACAATAACTGAAGAGGGGTACAAGTCATCTTGTGACACGAGAAAAAAATGACACCTTTACAACGGCTGCAAATTAGCCTTGCTGTAGGAAAAAATTGGAGGAAATGTTTCATAGGAGCAAAGCTCCCTGCACATTACAAACACTCAAAGAGAGATCTGTAGCCCAGAAGTCCTGGAACATGAAGTCCAATGTTAAGCCCAGGGCTTACACTTGGCACAGATTCTCCCATGTAGCTAGAATTAAGGTCATAGAGTGAAAAGAGTGTCTCTTTAGGAACCCGAGAACTTGAAGTCTAACATCTATAAAGCCCCTTATGAGCTAGAGATCCCAGCCAAGTAATTAAACGTCTCAGAGCCCTGACTTTCTGTCTATAAAATGGGCATATTCACAACAAGAAATACTAAGAGCCCACAGTAGGGTTTCTGTGCTTTTCCAGCATGATCGCACTTAATCTGAAATTTGATCTGGTAAAGTAGGTCCTCAGTAACCATGATATTCCACATTGGGAAAGCAGCATCTGGAGAGCCCAATCAAGTTGCTATTTCCACAGCTACTCAGTAGAAGAGATGAGAGTGGAGCTCCAGCACCTGAGATCTTGACACCTTTAACAACAATAATAACCGCTTCCCAATAACAAAGTGAGGAATAAATGAAACTGAATGTGCGAAAGCATTTGTTAAAAATCACAAAGTATTACAGACATATGAGGGGGTTTATTATTTCTTCCCTCCCTGGGCATGAATAGACTTACAATAAGCTAAGGAAATTTCATTTCAAATCCTACTTTCCCTTTATTCCTCAACTGTTACAGTAAAACGAGGGCCTAGGGATTTTGGGAAACAGTCAGGAGCCAAGGAACCAGCTATCAAGATATGAGATGGGGAAGAAAGAACCATGGGGCCTCGTTGTGCACACAATTTGCAAGCTGATGTGCAAACTATTTGCTGGGACCAATTACTCTCATCTTAATTAATGAACACACAACCCACAATCTGTCTGAGAAATGCGAAAAAATATGGCATGTGTTTGGAGGTTGCAGTGTGCCAGCAGCCACCAGATCTGGAAGCACCTTCCTTAAACTGCTGAGCTAGGAGTCACCATGGAGACCACATTTTAGCATGCTAATGACACCGAAGTTCAGTTCAAATCACCTCTTTGAAGTGTCCACACGAAATGAAGTGCTTACTGGGTGGCGGGCACCAGGCTGGGCACTGGGGCATTCTCAGAATCAAGGCGAGCTACCCCATGCCCTAGAGAGCTGGGAAGGAGGTATTGCCCATCAACCAGCAGGACTTGATTTTATGCCTGCAGTCTACTCAGCACGTGCCTGGCTTCAGGGGACTGTGAGGCTGGGGACACAGATTTGCCTTGCAGGCATTTAACTTGGACAATTGGTAATGATAACAGATAAATGTTAGCACAGCTAGACACTATGTTAACTAAGCAATTTTCATGTATTATCCCATTTAATCTTCACAAATATCCCATATATGAATTTATTATTAATTGCTAAGATTTCTTGAGCATTTACTATGTGCTATGCATGCCCTCGGTCAGGTAATTGGATGTCCCAGAGCCCTGAGTTCTTAGCTGTAAAATGGGCACAGTCATGACAGAAAACACTGAGATCCCACTATGTGGTCAGTGTGTTTTCCCTGCATTATCTCATTTAGTCCACGATTCAGTCCCATGAAGTAAGTCACAAAAGCAAATACATAGGGTGAGTTGATATAAAGAATAAGAATGGAGCAACATGGTCTCCTCCCAACTGAGAGAGAGCAGTGGCTGTGGTCACAGGCGAGTGGGCTCCCCTGAAGCAGACGCCAAGACAGAGTAGCATGCAGAATGTTTATTTGGATGTGAGGTGCTCTTGGAATCCATACCTGTGGAGGAGGGCAGAGGGAAACACTGAGCTGCAATCCCCTGAGGGAGGTACTGGAGCTACAGAGTTATCCTCAACTTGACTTTATACCTCTACATCAACAAATCATTGGACTTGTCAGTGGAAGGACCTGACCTTGGACAAGGCAGCTCTGTGACATGGAGGCAATCCGAGAAGGGGCCAGCAGGTGGAAACTGTCTTCCCACTGCACTCTGAGCAGTTGGGCCAGTAAGACCCTCCTGGAAGGGAGCTCTGGGGGTCTCCTCACAGTGCTCACCCTAAGGGGTGCAGTTGGAAGGCTCTCTGGGGCAGTGACAACTGAGCTAAATTCCTAATAAGATGGAGTAGATCAAGTGATGAGAGAGGCCAGAGGCGGCCTAAACAAGGGACTGCTTTTCCAGTAGGGGACAAAAAGTATCTACCTACTCAAAACAAAAAATGAATCACATGAGACACTGTGTGATACAGAAAAGGAAGTGGCTACAGCTCCAGTTTTAAACATACAACCCAGGGCAACTCATGAGCAGTTGGGGTATTTGTCCTGTGGGTTTTGTTTTGTTTTTTTTGGTTAAAGTCTCACCCCTTCACCCATGCTGGAGTTCAGTGGCATGCTCATGGCCACCCCAGCATCAACCTGCTGGGCTCAGGCAGTCCTTCTGCCTCAGCCTTCCAAGAAGCCAAAATTATAGGCGCACGCTACCATGCTCAGCTAATTTTTTGATATATTGTAGAGACGAGATCTTGCCAAGTTGCCCAGGCTTGTCTTGAAACCCTGGGCTCAGGCAATCCTTTCGCCTCAGCCTCCCAAAGTGCTGGGATTACAGGCTTGAGCCACCGCGCCCAGTCGACCTGTGAGTTTTGGTTGGGAAGAGAGATGACTGTGTTAGGCTTAAACTCTCATACATTTTTTAAATATTATAGTGATCTTATGGATGTAATTAACTGCAATCACTCACAATCAGCAACTTGTGGAGTTGTTAAAAACAATAGTAATTGAAAAATAGCATTAAGTATTTGCTAGGCCCTGTTCTAAGAACTTTACTGCTATTAATTCACATAATTTCACAATAACCATATAAAGCTATTTTACAGATGAGGAAACTGAGGCATAAAGAGGTTAGGTAACTTGGCCAAACTTGCATAATTAGTAATAAGCAGGGCCAGGCTTCAAACTAAGGCATCCTGGCTCTTGGGTGGTGCTTTTACCTCTGTGCAGTTCTGTTGTCCAAGCTGTGATCCCTGACAGTATTAATGGATGCAGAGACCAGCTCAAGGTGCCAGAGTCTTACCCTTCAGATACCATGAGACTTTGGAATCACCTACTTTTCACTGTCCGTTTGCCATCTTGCAGTCAGAGTGATCTTTTCAAAACACAATTGAATAATGTATTTCTGTGATTAAAGCCCTTCAGTGACATCCCCCCTCCCCATTTCAAAGGTTAAACTTCTCATTTGGCACTCACGGCTCTCTGCAGGGCCTGTCTCTTCCACCTCACCACTGTTTTTGTATCCCCACAACTCCTCAAGGCCTTTGCTCATGCCGTTCCCTCTTTCTGGAGTGTTTCGTCCCTCCTCCCTCCTCTGTATTCACCTTGGATTAGCAAATTCATCCTCATCCCACCCCTTGCTATCTTTCTCATCAGACACTTCACTCTTCCTTCATAGCACTGAATATAATGTTAATTCCTTATTTGAGTGATGAACGTCGCAACTTAAATGAAATCAACAATTGTATAATTAGTTGTTTAATGCCTATTTTCTGCTGCAATATGCGTACGATGAGGACAGGAAACTCTTGTTTATCACTGCACATCCCACTGCCTAGCCTGATGCCTGACATAGAGTCAGTATTTGTCTAATGCTGTGGAATGCAAGAGTAAGTGAATGAGCTTTACTGACAACATGCGTATGTTTAGAAGAGGAAGGTCAAAGTAATCACCGTCTCTGACCCTATCCGGCTCCTCTCCTGTAAGCAATGTGGTCTCCTGAATAGTTCTCATGTGTGTAAGTGTTAATGTAAGTAAAACATCTAGCACAGAGTTCAGGAACTAGCAACCCATCAAGAATTGGTATCTATAATCATTCTATTTATATGATTGTGTTAGTAACATTACAAAAAAGTGAGGTAGATACAGTCTACAGGTTAAGAGCACACATACCCCTCGTCAACACCTCAGAGTCAAATCTCAGCTATGTGTTTACTATCTGGGTTTATTGCTCTCCCCTTCTGTGGCTCAACCACCTCGCTTGTAAAACTGGAGAAATGAGACATTCTTCGTACGCATGTAGCTATTGTGAGGACAAAAAGCAAAGCATTTAGGACAGTGCCTGTCACGTCATAAGCTTTATCTCAACAAATGTCATGTATTTTTTTTTTAATCACAACCAGCAATATAGCATGAAGAATTGAAAAATAGGCTTAGCCACAAGAAAAGAAGATGGGAAAACACGAGCAAAATTCTCAAACATTTGCAGTAGGAACACTTAGAAGAAAGAAAAGGTTTCTACTGTGAGGCTACAGAGGCAGAACGAGGATCAAGAAGGTAAAATTCAGGGAAAGTTGACATTGGCTCATTTCAGATGAGATGCCAAATATAACGGCAAGTGGCCCATCTCTGGAAGTATGCACATAGAGGCTGGCTGGCCAATGGGAGGCAGAAGACATTGGGTGAGAGGTTGTGGGAGAAACCATTATCTAAAGCTCCCTGCATCTCTAAGATTCTGAGACAGTGAGTTTCTAGAATGCTTTCAAATTCCATGCAGGAGTGTTTTTCTTTCTTTCTTTTTTTTTTTTTTTTTTGTGTTGGATTCTAACTATTTCACCCAGACTGGAGTTGTGTGGCACACTAGTGGCCACTGCAGCCTTGACACGCTGGGCTCCGGTGATCCTTCCACCTCAGCCTTCCAAGTAGCTGGAACTACAGGCGCGTGTTACCATGCCCGGCTAATTTTTTAATTTATTTATTGTAGAGATGAGGTCTTGCCAAGCTGCCTGGGATGATCTCAAACCTGCAGGCTCAGGCAATCCACTCACCCTGTCCTTCCAAAGCGCTGGGATTACAGGCTGAGCCACCGAGCCCAGCAGGAGTGTTTTTCTCTCTTTAGTCCATGTACACAAAGGAGAAAAAAAAGTATGTATTCATCATTTGTCAGAAATATAACAAAGCTCAAAAAGGTGTCTTTACAGATTTCTGGAATATTTCAGAACCTCAAAAGAAAGGTTATAGGTGAAAAGCACCATGAGTCTCTGACTCTTGGTTTCAACGTTCTTTAGAACTGGACAGTATGAGAATGAAGAAAGGCAAGACACCCCCAATGTGTTCATTATTGTCACTTCTGCTTGATCTTACACACAATACCATAGTCTCTTTGGGATTCCAGTCAGCCTTGACTCTGCTCCCTCAGGGCTGGGTGTGGGGAGTAGCCCATTCTTCTTGCACTAGAAGTACACACAAAGATATGTTGAAGACAGTTATTCTGGTAAGCTAGGACATGTTATGTGACTTCTCTATCGCATAATATTCCCTCACATGTACATCATTTCACAGTGTATAATGCACTTTCTCATTCCATGAAGACTTCAAAAAAATGCCATAAAATAATTTTAATTTTTCATTCACTCATAAATTTATCCAACATGGATTTTTGAGTACTTCCTCTGTTTATATTTACTGCACTCTTACTATATACCAGGCCCTGTGTTAGGTGCCCATCAAACTCACCCTTTTACCTTCATACTTGAAAAAAACAGACATAGAGATTAAGTTTATCCAAGACTTCTAGCTGGGGCACTAAGAACATTATTCACTGTCTTGATTTAATAAAGATTAATAATTATGTCTACAATTGTTGGCATGAACAACAGTAATTATGACTATCAGTACCACAGTTTAGCAAGAATATATATATGCAATCAATCCCATGTAGTGTGTAGACCATTATTCCTGTTTTAAAAATAAATATGCTAAGACTCAGAGAGGTTAATGAACAAGACTCAGTTCGATCAGACAGTGAGTGAAAAGAGAGGTCTGCTCTAAGAATATCACCTCGTGTCCCTAAATGCATCTTTAGCATAGCACACCTAAGATCACTAACTAGTGTCTGCATTTTGAAATAATATCTTATATGATACATCTATTACTGAATTTGATCTCTCCACAAACCCAGTGAAATAAAGAGTATTATCCCCATTTTAGAGATGAGAAAACTGAGGTTCAAAAAGGTTGGTAACTTGCTCTAGATACAGGGTAGTAAGGGATCGAGCCAGGCTTCAAACACATGTTAGCCCCCACTGCTGAATACCCACTGAAGATGTCTCCCTTCTAAAGCTGCTGGTCTTGTCCACAGAGTCAGTACCCCAGGCATTCCTTTTTCCTTCTTTCCGCAGCCCAGATTTCTTAGGAAAGCAGCATAGAGAAAAACTCACGCCTTCCTCAGTACTAGGACAGACACTTTGGGACCAAACCATCAGGGAGCTGACACAATTTCAAATGCTTGCTGCTCTAATTACTTGATGATCTGTCATCGCAGAGATGGAATTAGGATGGGGGGGTGTTCAGCTTTTTCTTCAGCAAAGGAAAGGCGGGCAGAAATGCTTCAGTCTCAGTTTACAGGAGAGAAATCTTCTCTGAAGTCTATGATCAATTCCCAAATGTTGGTTCAGAGAGAAGAAAGGAAGGGAACGAGGCATTGTAAAGCACCTTCTATGTGCCAGACATCGGGCTGGCGAATAAGTCAATGTGACACAAACTTGCTCTTTCGATCATCAAGACAACCCTATGAGAGAGGGATAAATATTTGCAATTTGTAGGCGAAGAAGCTACAGATAGTAGTGATAGATGAGCCAGACAGCGACTGCAGGGCCAGGTCAAAAGGTTTAGACTGGTTCCTGCAGAAGTCACAGAATGGTTTTAGCCAGGAGCATGATATAGTTGGAATTGTATTCTAGAAAAATTGCTCTGCTGCTGTGAAGTGAGTTCATTTGAGAAGGCAAAGATGGGAGGCAAAGGAGCCAAAAGTAGGTATGTGAGTGAGATGGGATATGGGCCTGTGGCTAGGATATGCATGTGAGGAATGGCTGTATTTGTGACTCATTAGGACAATGAATCCATGCCTTGAAAAGATCAATTGAAGGCCAAGAGGTGGGACAGAAGTGAGGAGGGAAGGCAGTCACAGGCTGATACACAGCTCTCTGGCCTGAGTGACTGGAGGGATGGAGCTGCCATTCCCTGAGGTAGGAATGCAGGCTCAAGGGCACAGATGGTAAGTCAAAGGTGGACATGCTGAGTGGTAGGTGTCTGAGGGAGTGTTAGGCAGACATGCCCGGTTTGCAAGTGGAATTCAGGGTCTGGGGTTTAGAAGAGAGCCTGGACCATGGAGAAGCCATCCCTGTAACCTTGGCTTGCAGCTAGGGGTGTGGATGGGAACGCTATATGAGGTGTGGGAGTGCAGGGTAGAACAGAGCTCTGAGGACACCAAGAAGGAGAGCCTTTTCAGAGGTTTAGCAAGAATGGCCAAAGGGCAGGAAGAAATGGAGAGACGCTGCATGTACTTTTAAAGGATGAAGTCCTTTTGTGTGTCGTATTCTTCAATAAATGAAGGGTGTTACCAATCCAGTTGAGAGAATGTTATTTCTGATGTGATTTGTACTATCCTGGGAAATCACGCCGTATGGAGAGGGAAAGATCCAGAAGTCACATGAGGTACAAATAGGAACTCTGTCTAGATCAAAGGAGAAAGGGAAAAGACTGAATTTCCTGCTGCTGGGCTGCTAATAAAAGAGTGTGTAAGAACTTTGGCTGTGGTTCCCTCCAAGAGGCTGTGCTGAGAAAGGCACAACGTCCCCACTTTTTGACATGACATGGAGGTCTGATGCACCAATGAGGCCAACCAAGCATGGAGGTGGCCTTAAAGCAGGAACCTGAGCCTAAAGAATAGACATATTGAAGTAAGTTTTACAAAATTCTTGAGCTACATGCAAGGGCTATGGCTTTGCCGGCATGATACCTGAGACAGATGCCTCCCCCCCACTATCTGGTCCTTCAAAAGTAGGAGTGGTCGAAAAATGGTTGGAAGCCCACAGACTCACAGGATCTCAGGATTGGAAGGGACCTGATTTCTCATTTTTCCATTGGTAATTAATCCGTTAATTTGCCAGTTCATTCATTCATGCCATAAATATTTATCGAGCACTTATTCTTTCCAAGCACTTTTCCAGGCATGGGAGATATAACAAAAGAAAACTCACTATAATTTTCACCCTCATGAAGATTACATTCTAGCAGGGCATATGCAAAAGTAAAAAGGTAAATAATTAAAATATAGTATGTTAGCTGGTGAGGAATCCTTGGGGGTTGGGGAGGGTACTGCAATTTTAAGTAAATTAATCATCATGAACTCTTTTTATAGTATCTCAATGCACAGTCTTCCCTACTTACATATTTTCATACCCCTTAGGTAATTTGACCCTTATAAAAAACATGAGAAAGGCAAGTATTGTCATCATCAGAGCTAATTTGCTAAAGATTTATTTAGGGTCAGTCATGGTGCTGATTGATTCACATGCACTATCTCATTTTATCTTCACACCCATATGGAGGTAGTTACTATCATTATCCCATTTTACATAATTAAAACAGCAGCAAAACAGAAGCAAAAAACCCAGCTCCCTCATCCTGGTGCAGCCCTGCCACCTACCATCTAAATTATGCTTAATTTTTCCAAATCTCAGTTTTCTCATGTGCAAGATGAGAGTAATAAAACCCAGCCCACAGAGTTACTGTGAGAATTGAAAGACATATACATGTGACAGAGTGGGAGTCAAATCAGATAGCTCTGTTTGATTCCAAAGCAAAAGCCTTCAAGCACAAACTATTCTGACTCACTTTTTTTGAGATGAGGAAATTGCTAAGCAGCAGTGATTACATTAATGATAAGATTACAACATTGATGTGATCATGCAAAATCTCCCTGACTCAGCAGCTTAAACGATCAATTTAGAAAAGAACAATGAAATCCCTTGCAGGTCTCATGCCTTAAAGTTCTGCTAGAGTTAAAACCAAAGAAAAAGTAAGACTATTATATATGACATCAAATGTTTCCAGGTTTCCTATCCACTTTCCAGGCTTGGTTTCTTCCAAGTAGTAAAGCATGTGTGCCCAAGTATGCACACTGGCCATGGTAATAATCGCTGACACTTTTATAGTGCTTCTATAGTACAGTATAATCCAAGTACTTTACATATAATAACTCATTTACTCCTCACCAACAATCTTAATGATGAAGTTACTATTATTATTATTATACCTTATTTTATAACGAAGAAACAGACGCCCAGAGAGGTCAAGTAACTTACCTATCATTCTAGTTCTAAGTGGTAGAACTGGCATATATGTGATCTCAGGCAATTCAATGTCAAAGTTCATGCTCTTGACCCTTTCTTAGACTGATCTAGCTGCCTTACCCAAATCTCCGTGCGTTCTCCATTGTTCTACCTCCACACATACTAAGCTCTCTCTCTGAAATATGCTCTTCCTCTCTCCTGGTTCCATGTTCTTAACTGATTAAATCTCATTTTCCCCTTACATCTCAGCTCAGCATCACCTACCCTGGAAAGTTTGCTCTGACTCCACCCACCTTCATTCTCCGAGTAAGTGCTCCTCCCTTCTCTGGATTCAGAGAGCATTCTTATCTTACCTGTATCACAGCACCTGAATATATCATCACAATATTCTGATCCCCAGCCTCTTGCACTAGTCTATGACTTCCTTTAAACCCAAGACTGTATCTGGTAGAATACCTGAAGCATAGTAAGCCCTCTGTAAATATCTGTTGAGTATATGGATAAGTTCAGTGTTGACTGTATTAGATGTATTAATGATTGCAGCCCCAGCATGCATACTTTGCTGGATCCTTTCTTATAGATTTGGAAATTCTAGCTAGGGAATTTAAAGTAGGATATTAAGGTAGGGTTTGAGTTGGCGGTGGGGCTGCTGACTGGCTTGAATGAATGTATCTATGTGATTTTTTTTAGAAATGCACACATAACCCAGACTAAAGACATTCAGTGTGGCCCATTACATAAATCAGAGTGACCCAGGGTGGGTACTTACTTATAAAGGTAAAATCAGAGAAAGCTTGAAAATTAGTTCAGAAAGTGAATGAATAGAAATTTTGCTTTGTTCCCTAAGGGAAGTAAAAGGCATGCAGTCCATGGGGATATCGTCAGATATCTTGAGCTGTTAAAGAGGTAAAATTGACTCCACAAAAGATAGATAGGGCAGAGGGACAAAGAACATAGCCATGTGATACTGATGAGACACAAGTTCAAACCAATCTTGAGTTCTTCCATGCTTCTGGACGTCTCAAATACATAAGCCAACAAATTCCACTGTTGTTCAAGTCTCTCTGAGTTGAGTCTCCCATTACTTGCAACTGAATGCATTCTAAATATTTTGCTGTCCAGTTGACTTCAAAGGTTGAAGATGAGAGAAAGGTTACCACATAAAGGAATAATACAGGCAAAAGCAAAACAGGGAAGTACAAAATATCACAAGCAATGTCACTGGAATTGTACCTGAATTTTACTCTGTGATCACTGACGACTTATAGATGGGTTTAGAGATACTCTCAGAGCTGTGGCTTAGAAATATAACTCTGTCTCACTAGGCTTCAACTTCTATATCTACATCTTTTTATCTTGAGTTTTGCAGGTTAGTATTCACATGAAAATAATAATAATAAGTATTCCAGAATTTCCACTAGTCAGCAAAACAATAACAACAAAAAGAATCTCTGAAATCTAGTAAAAAATGATATTTTTAGGGACGATTCTGAAAAAAATATATATATATTTGAGGAACAGATGGTATCACAGAGCCTCAAGTCTGTTGGCTTGTAACACCGTGGCAACGAACTTTATGCCAACAAGTAAGCTTGTCTTCCCAGGAAAATAGCAAACCGCTCAATCACATGGCCCTCAATGATACCACCAGTATGGAGTGTTTAGATTCCCCAGAGGAAAAGTCGAAGAAAACTTTGCCACAGAAGTAACTAGAAAGAGAAGACTCTAGTGTCCGGAGGTAAGGGAAGGCAGATATTTTCTGTCAGTGCATGGTAGGTGTTTGCCATTCATCAGCTCACTCTGTCTCTAAGGAGCAGGGATGCAGGCTCCAGCTGGCATGGCCCCAAAGTCTACCATGCTATGGGAAAACTTGAAGTTTTAAAATCTGAATCGTGAAGATGCCAGGCAAATACTCCCACCCCCAGAGCCCATTTCAGAAACCATCTCTTTCATCCAGCCTCCGTAACTTTATCTGCCCTTTGGTTTGTTCTTTCTCTAGGTTCTGAAAGCACCAAGAGTTTGTCCCAACCAATTTAACATCCAACCACCTAGGAATCTGAGAATTTTTTTTTCATCTCTGTTAGTTAGAACTTTGTATTTTCTTTTTAACAGAAATAAATTCAAGGTGCATTGAGAAGAAAAGAGGATGTGGTAGTTACTAGAGGCTGTTTGAAAATATTCTGAGATCCCTTATCAAAATATGGTAAGATTGTACTTTATCTCCTTGAAAGCTAAGTGTAATCGTGTGACTTTTTTAGTCAATGAAATTGTGAGCAGAAGCTATCTGTGTCACTTCCAAGAGGAAGGTTTAGAACTAGTGCACAATTTGCCAAATTTACTTTCCTATCAAAGTTATTGTGGAAACGTCTATCCAGATCAAGACTTACCCCTGAATGTTGATGGTAAGGGAGAGCTGTCTGCTGAGTGCATAACCTGGCCCAGAGAATAAGCAAAACTTGTATACTATTAAAACACTTTGGGCAACCTCTTTCAGGTCCGCAGCATAAATTATCCTGCCCTGACCGATTCAGAAGGATTTTTATGATACAGAAGTATCCTCTGGAATCCAGGATCAGAAATGCAGCTGGGTTTCAAGAATACTAAAACCAGGTATAAAATACTGCCTGACTCTGTTTTTCACTTGTGTGTCCCTCTACGTGTCTGCTTCACTCTTTCATTTACCCCCTCCATCTCTGACTGCCTCTCTCTGACTCTTTCTCTACCTCTCTTTGTTAACCTCTCTCACTCTGCTCCTCTGGTTCACTCAGGTGGGAAGCAGTGGGAAGATGTTTGTACCACAGTTTTTGAGCATATTTGTCATATCACAAGTCCCTCTTCCTCTCTCTCCCTCCCTCTCCCTCTCCCTCTCCCTCTCCGCTCCCCTCCCCCCCCCCACACTCTACTTGGCTTCATTCCCCAACTACTAGGGAAGGGACTCTGATGAGTGCAACTTAAGATAGGTGCCAACCCCTAGTCCAATCAAATATGGCCAAAGAATGAAGGAAAAGAAAGTAACTGTCAATGAGGGGAGCATTTACAGTGGGTTGTTATAAGTTGGACACATAATAACAGCTAACACTGAGACAAAGATTCCTCTGTGATAGTGATCCTTCTAAGAGCTTTAAATCTATTAACTACCTCAATCCTCAAGACAAGTATTTGAGATGAGTACAGATATCATAAGCTCCATTTTATAGATGAGAAAATGGAGACACATAGAGGTTAATTTGCCCAAGGTCACAGCTGATAAGCAGATCACAAATGTGCATCTAGGCAGTCTCACACAAGAATCCTTGCCCTTGACCTCGATGCCATGCTGCCTCTTATATCATAATTGGCATCTGCTATAAGCACCTTGTTTCTCCCCACTGACTCCTCGTTCCTGCAGAGCAGAAATCTATGCCCACTATCCACCACAGGTGGATAAGAGTGCTGAAAGGCAGGACCCAGCAGAAACTGAATACAGTGCTAGATGCCACCACACTAAACAATTGTCACTTCACGGTAGGGGATGTCCTCAGAGGCTAAATGACTTGCCCAAGGTTTTCTAATTAGTAAATGATAGAGTCATGGCTCAGACCCAAGTCCAGCACTCTTTCAGTTCTACCACACCATCATATTTGTGCCTATATCAAGAATCTCAAATAAATCCATTTCCTTTCTCTCTCTGCCTTCAAATGACACAGTCACCAATGACTCAGAAGGCTGTGACAGAGGCCCCCTTCCTGCAGCTGCACTGGTAAAGCTGAGAAGCCAACCAACCATCGGGCCTGTCTCCAGCCCCACTTCCCCAGCACCAGGCTTTCATTATGGCATCTGAGAAGCCAACCAACCACCGGGCCTGTCTCCCAGCCCCACTTCCCAGCACCAGGCTTTCATTATGGCTAAAGAAGAGTAAGCAC
This sequence comes from Tarsius wallacei, assembly GCA_963574415.1. Classification (NCBI taxonomy): domain Eukaryota; kingdom Metazoa; phylum Chordata; class Mammalia; order Primates; family Tarsiidae; genus Tarsius; species Tarsius wallacei. Next base: position 42,277 of record CAUYQG010239498.1, on the reverse strand, counting down.
TGAGCTCAAGAATTTCAAGCTGGGGTCGGTGGCTCAGCCTGTAATCCCTCGCTTGGGGAGGTTGAGGTGAGTGGACTGCCTGAGCCCGCGGGTTCGAGACCCACCTGGGCAACTTGGCGAGACCTCATCTCTACAATAAATCAAAAAAATTAGCCGGGTGTGGTAGCGCACGCCTGTAGTTCCAGCTACTTGGAAGGCTGAGGCGTGAAGGATCACCTGAGCCCAGAAGGTCGAGGCTGCGGTGGCCGGGAGCATCCACTGCACTCCAGTCTGGGCAAGAGTGAGACTCCAGCTCAAAAAAAAAAAAAGAATTTCAAAGCAGGCAGGAACCTGAGACCTCGCCAGGCTAGGGGTTCTGACTGGGCTCCAATCCCAGCAGGAAGCTGGAAAGGGAAACAGGAACTTGGGAGCAGCCTAGTCAATCAAAGGGACACATAGGGAAAGGTCAGTTGAGCAAGCTGCTGCCCAGTCCTGTTCATGGGGCAGAAGCAGAGGTTTCTTTCTGGGTCATCTTCACCTTGGTAACTGCACATCTGGTTTTCCTAGACCATTTTTCTAAGGACAGAGCTTTAAAAAGTCCACCAATCTGTGCCTTATTAACTCAGGCCCTGTGAAGGCAGAGCCTTAAGGAGCGATGATTGTTATTGCTGCTCCAATCTGGTGGGGCTGTGACAGGCAGAGAATGCCCTTACCCACATTCCTTCTCTATAAGAAATCACAATGGGCCAGGCACAGTGGTTCAAGCCTGTAATCCCAGCACTTTGGGAGGCCAAGGTGAGAGGATTGCCTGAGTCCTCTGGTTTGAGAACAGCCTGGGCAACTTGGCAAGACCTCGTCTCTACAATAAATCAAAAAATCAGCCAGGCATGATAGTGCACGCCTGTAGTTCCGGATTTGGACGGCTGAGGCGGAAGGATCGCCTGAACCTAACAGGTCGATGCTGGGGTGGCCGTGAGCATGCCACTCTGTACTCCAGCCTGGGTGACAGAGCGAGACTCTAAGTAAAACAAAAAATCATAATCATAAATAAAAATAACTACAATGATGATAATACCATTTGAGGGTCACTTGCCACTGGCCGGTCACAAGTATCCTCATATGCTGATCCAATCCATATTTAAAGAGGAGAAAATGAAAGCTGCATGATTTATTCAAGGTCAAACAGCAAATAAGTAAAAAACAAAACAAAACAAAAAACAAACCAGATTTGAATTCACATTTGTCTGATTCCCAAAGCTTTCCCTTGCATGGTAGTGTCACACAGAGGACAGATAGATAATCTACCACAAGTCAGAAAATGGTCTTGAAATTGACCATATGGGCTCATTACTCCCTAGATGAGGAGGAAAGAGAAGGAACAGGGGGAAGTCAGGAAAATAATGAGAATGAAGAAGACAGAGACAGCAATGGATAGGAAGAGAGAAATAGCAGAAGGGAGAGAGATGCAAGGAGAACAAAGCTTGCATTGACAATCTTACATAATTCCAACAGGTCTAGAGGAGAGAAAAGTGGAGAAGTATTACAGGCTGGGTAATTGTTCTTCTGACCTTAGTTCCCAAAGATCAATGGGTGCACCAGCAGCCTAATTGTCAAGTACCTCCTGCTATTTCTCAAAGCCAGCTGCTTTTCCAGAAGGAGAAAAGGGAAAGGAAAGATAGGCAGCTTCCAAAGGCTGGGGACCCTGCCTCCCTCTTGCCATTCTATACCTGGGAATCCACACACCCAGTGCCTAGAGACCACCTCAATTCTCAAAGGATGGGGTGCACAGAGTTGGCAATTTTAAACATGAAGTTTTGAACAGGTAGCTCTGGGCTCTGAGCAAGGGGATGTTTGAGTTTGAGAGTTCAAATGCTTGCAGCTTTATTTTTTCTCCTTAATGATTCACTTTGTCTTTCTGCAGCGCCTTTTTCTGAGATCAGCAATTTACAACTGCCCTTGGGCATGCTTGCTGGCCCAGGAGAAGGAACCAGGAGGATTCCAGAAGGTAAGCAGAGAACAGGCAACAGGAGACATTCTTCCACCACATGCCTTCCTGAATGGGGTACATTCCTTGCACCTCCTCTGCCCCTTTCAGGCTTTGAAGAGATACAAGAAGTCTTCCATCTACTTTCAATCCTAACTCCTTAAAGAACTCTGCCTGGGTCCTTAAATCCTTTCTTGTTCTACGGGCTTGGGCTAGAAAACTCCTGGATTAATTAGCTCAGTGACATTAGAGAAGTTACTTAATATCACTATACTTGAGTTTCCATATCTATAAAATGGAAATAATTGATGCATGTAACTCACAGTGTCGATGAGGATTAAATAGGTTGATACATATGTAAAATGATTAAAACAGAACCTGACATTCAATAAACATGCAGTGAAAGCTTCCAAGAAGAAAGAATTTAAGGATTTTCTTTTTTTTTATCATGCATTCCAGTGGATTTTATTTTGATTACCAAATATGGGATACAATCAAAGATCTGAAAAACATGGTCATGAAAATGGGACACTATTACTGTACTTTGTGAAGATTTACTCCTTCAGGATTAATTCATCAGCATCTTTGTAAAGAAAAAAAAGTGGCAGCTATGAAGGTGGTAAGATGAGGAATTGTAGGAAGACCATAGTGCAACACTAGGGCTTTTCTCTTGTTTTTTTTTTTTTTTAAATAATGTTGATGAAATCAAAGACAAGACAAGATGCCCAGCTTTATAAACAACCCAGCACCATCAGAATGAGAAGATCTACAGGTAACTAGAATTCTTTGCAGTGACACTGGAGAATATGAACATTGGGTTACAAAATACGTATATGAGTGTTGCGCTGTGACTTAGGTAGTGAGGATGGAATCTCCGAAGACTATCAGAAATATCGTTATACAACTGGATTTCAAGAAACTGGAACAAACCTGGAACACAGCAGATACTACAGAGAATGGGATGAGAAGAGGAGGCTCAGAGCCACAAAAATCTAAACAAGAGACACCAAACCACAAGTTACATTTAGTTGTGTAAACAGCAGCTGTGGTAACATCAGGAATTTAAGGATTTTCTTCATCTTGTCCTTTTCCTTGAACCTGAAGTCCTAAGACATCAGCTCCCTGCAACCTCTGCTCAAATAAAACAAACAACAAGGATCGTTGGAAATAGGATTGGAAAGAAAAGGAAGAGAAAGAAAGGATATTTTCTGAGTGCTAATAATGTGCCAGACCCGTGCTTAAGGCTTCTACATGTGTTGTTATTTTTCATATTAATAAATATAATGATAATAACATTATTATGGTGAGCACAATGCCAGAGTACTTCCTGCAGTGCAAGTCCCATTAAAGAGCATTAAATGCACAAGCTCACTTAGTCCTGAAAATAACCTGAAAAAAATAGGCTCTGTCTAGTATTTCTGTTCTACAGATGGAGTGGGGCTTAGGGAGGTTGGGAGACCTCATGTTTGGCAATTGGATTCAAAGTGAGAATTTGACTTCACATCTGCACCATTGAAAGGATGAGATAGTTGTGGGTCAAGGCCTTCTGGGAAGCAGGGTGATGAAACTGATTCACAGGTGCACGAAGGAAGTACAAGGCAAGCATCGTTTCTCTCTTTTTGCCCATCATCAGAGGATCTGGGCAGGTAAGACATTAGAACTCCACAAAGTTCAAAAAGGAGGCAAAAGCTCAGAGAGTCAGGTGGCTTGACCAAAGTTACAAAGTAGACGTGGGTTAAACGAGACACTGTGGATCTCACAGCCTGCTATCATCAAAGGGCTACCTTAGACATCTCCTCTTCAGGGAACACTTCTGGGGTGACCCTAGCAGAAACAACACCCTCCATCACACCCTCTCCACTTGCTGCACCATATTTTTCTTTATAGTGCCATTCTTACCATTTACCACTGCATCAAATAGTTATCTATTTTATTACCTGCCTACTACATCAAGAGGTAAGCTTCATGGAGGCAGAGATAGTTGTCTATTTTGCTTACTGCTGTATTCCCAGCACTTAAAACAGTGCTTGGCATGTGATCATCACTCAATACTGTTAAATGAATGAGTTAATTAATTAATTGAGCATGCCATATTTTAAATGCTTCCTTGCTTTTCAAATCTCCCACTATGTAAGGCATCAGTGAGATCAGGGATTGAATTAGAAGTGTTTAGTGCAATGCTTGGCACATTGTAAGTGCTCAACAATTGTTCAAACATGAATAAATGAATGAATAAATGAGGTAGATCAAATTTTTAAGTCTTACCCTGGTCTTTGTTTCTCTTCCCCAGGTATAGGAAAGTTTATTAGAGAGAATGAGTTTGAAGGCAGCTGTGTGTAAATGTGACATAGTCAGTGTGCATGAGAGGAGAAAGTGTCTTGAAGCAGGTATTTACGAAACATAGGGTCCATATGTCAAGGTGTAGCCAATCCCCATCCACTGTCCACATTTCGGTGACTCGGTCAGTAAAGACCCCAAATGCATCTTTGATGACTTTGACATCCTGGAGCTGAAGGACTCTGGGGCACAGGTGGTTCTCTTATCTTTTCAATAAAACTTTATGAATCAATCAAGATTCTAAGGGTTTGTTTGTTTTTCTTTTTTTTAATACACAAAGGTTCTATGACTTCGGAGAGTGTGAAAACTCTTCCTCATATCTTGACAGCACATTTCTCCATCCAAAGGAAGAAAAATAAGGCCAGCTAGGTAAGCACCCAGAATAACAGATGTGTTTTTCAAGATTATGCCCCAGGGACAGAAAATAAAGGTTTTGCTGGATGCAGATGTCCTGAAAGCAGCAAGTTTATCCTGTAACCTTGCCAAAGCAATGCCTGCTGCTCTCAATGTTAGGCCAGAGTAAGATAAAGGGGAAAGATATCCAAGAAGTACATCAACTTGAAGCTCCAAGGCCAATAAGAACAGAAATAGCAAGGTCTCCACATTGAATTCAACCACCGAACGCCTCTCCTTCCTCTCGGATGTGGGATTTCAGCAGAGCTAGTTTTATCTTAGAGGCTGAGATACACTGGAAGGAATGAGAGAGGATCTGCATTGGGATTGAGACTCTGCCATGTACTGCATGGCCATGGGAATACCACTTAGTCTCTCTGATACAAAGACTGTTGTGAAGGCAGACCCCATCCCAAAATATCTACCCATCCTCTCATTGATGGTTGATACTATACCATTAGCAAAAAGTATTCCTTGTAATTAAGAAGTCCCACTTCCTATAATCCTGGCTTATTCAGAAGACTAAGGAGACCAAACTCTAGTAGCATGCCAAGGACACTGACCTAATAAATGGCACAACCTGGACTCAAGCTCATATCTGCTTAGCTCCAAAACTGCCCTTCATTGCCTTCCAAAGGGTTATCAAGAAAACCAGTACCCACAAGTTGGGCTTAAAATGAAATCAAGCTTAATGCCTAATGTTAATTAAGCCAGCAGTATGATACTGTATAGGGAAAATAGCAGCGATGTAGAATCAGAAGACCTGAGCTCAAATCCCAGGCTTGGACACTTACGAGGTTTGTATGACACTAAAAAAGTCTGTTTATTTTACTTCACTGATCTTCAGTTGCTCCATATGAAGAATGGGATAATGCCTGTGTCAGTCAAAATAGGATAAGTTGTGATACAGTAACAAATAGCGCCAAAATGTCAGTAACTTAAAACAAATTTTTTTCTTTTTTCTTTCTTCTCTTTTTTTTAGTTTATGCTTTTTGCTTATGCTATGTCTGTCTCAGTTTACCCAGAATCTCTTCTCTATATTAGCCTCACTCTAGAACATAGGCTCTTGGAGCAGGCACTGATTGGATCACTTCTAGACACACTTGGAGAAAGAGCAGAGAACCCAAAATGGCCTCATACTTGAACTTAAATACTCATCTTGAAGCTGGCAAACATTACTAGATGCTCATAACTCCTTGGGAAGAACTGGTTGCCTACTACCTCCAAACCACTACAGGCCAGAAAGCATTCTCCTACCATACTCTTAGAAGGATGAAGAGCTAGGACCATTTGGTGAACTGCATTAATGACACCTGTTTACTTACCCTAACTAACTACTTCAAAGGGATGCCAGTAAGATTAAAAGAGAAAATACATAGGAAAATTCAGGAGCAGAATAAACTCTATATTTTTGAGCATTAAAAAGCAGTGAATGACTAACGCGTCATCTCTTTTTTTCCCCCACTTGAATGTACTTTCTACTGAGAAATCTGATTGGTGGGGGCTTGTAAGTTTTTCTGAGGAAGTGATGCTTGCATTTCCAAGTCAATAGTTCAGGATACAGAAAAGGAGTATATTTTTCACTGCCACACGATACCGAAATGGTAAAGCAAACTTTGAGCCCATAAAAAACGTCTGTAACACATGAGAAGAATCATAGAATTGTAGGATTTTAGATCTGTAAGAGATCTAGGTAGTTTTCAACTCATTTTTTTTTTCAAAGAAAGAGTAGCCTAAGGAAGGGTCTTGCCCACAGTTAGGAGAATAATAACTGGGTTTTGACCAGAATTCAGGTCTCCTGACACCCAGCTATACTATACTGTGGATTTCTTTCCCATGTTTTTGCATTCTGATGTGGAATGTTTTACTAACACCAGACTGGCTTATAGGTAATCTGTTTTTCCTTTCAGTTCTTTGAGTCACTGATCTAGCTGAACACAAAAACCATTCCTCAGTAATCAAGTACGAATAAAGAAAGGGTGGTCTATGCCTATTCTTGAGCCAGTCTGCAAAGGCCTAATGTAAAAAGCATTACAGGGCTTATTGACAAGGCCCTGGGGAAAGATCCTAGGAAAACCAAAATAAAAATAAGCAAAATTCCCGTCCTCAAAGAGCCTCCTGTCTAGTGAAAAAGAAGACATGAGTACAAGTCATAGTGAGACGATAGGTAAGTGAGAGGAACTCCAAGGAAGCTGTGGGAGCCCAGAAGTGGAGATGGAATGGGATAAAAGGTGGTGGGAGCAATGTCAAGGAAAGCTTTCTGGAGGAAGTCTGCCCTAAAACTGACCTTTGGAGGACGATGGGGATAGAGTAGGAAGATGATCAAATGAAGAGGAAGAGAAGGGAACAACCAGGCAGGAGAAGGCTGGGCAAATAACTGGAGGCAGAAAACAGCACATCTCACTCATGGGACCGCTTTGCTCAGCATCTGCACAGAGGGGACAGGACATAGCAGTGAGGTAGGCAGGGGCCAGGAGTTTGGACATCCATTGCCTGAACGCTGGGAGGAGCGAGAATCAATGCTATTGTTGTGGCTATTCCGTAGACTGTGGGGTGACTGGCTTTCAAGGGATTTGAAATTTACTCTTCTCTGGCAAAGAGCAGTCAAGTGGCTTGGAGGAGAAAATGAATCCATTTCAAGAAAGCTCTAAGTTGTGATTTTTTTTAATAAGTGGTGTCCTTGTATGTCAATAAAACGGCATAAGACCCTGCTTCCTTCTTCTGGGCTCCCTCAGTAGATCCACAAATATTTCTTTACATCTCTTTGCCCTTCCAGGTGTGAAGGATATTTATGAAAAAAAATAAAGTCCTGTCAGCTGATCTTTCATTTTGTTTTTGTTTCTTCCTCCACCCTCACCCCAATCATGAAAAAAGCAATTTCACCCTAAAGGACAAACTACAGATTCATTTATTCAGTAAGAAGTCTTAGAAACAAAGGCCACATTTTTTCCTTGGGAGTCCCCCATCACCATGTGCCCCTGTACCCCACAGCATTTGGTCTTTCCCCTTGTTCTTATCTCCCAGAGCACTCTAGAGTATGTCTGTTCCTCACAAAGCCCAGCATGTGAGTGAGTTAAGTAGGTGATGAAAAATGGAAAGGATAAAGGATGAATGAATGAATGAATGAATGCCGTGGACTCAGGACAGAGCCTGTTTAACTTTATGAATTTAGTTGCATGAGCATCTTTACAGTGAAATCAACCTATGATAGCATTTACTTGTGCACCTGTCAAATCGTGCATTAAAACAAACATATGAATGTTCATTCTGTGCCAGACCCAGGCACTGTTCTAGGTATCAGTAAGTAAAATAGACAAAGTCCTTACTTATGATGTATATGTGCTAGAGAGGAAGCCAGGCAATACATATACAGGCAAACAAATACAAAATGCAACGACAGGTAGGAAAATAACTGATGAAAAAATCAAGCAACATGAAGGGATGAGAAAGCAGCTGGAGGTGTCCAGGGAAAGCCTCCTTGACAAGGGAGCATTTGCACAGAGACCAGCATGAAGTGAGGAGGCAAGCCACAAGAAAATGTTTCAGCAGAGCTTTCTAGGGAGCGAGAACAGCAAGCACAGGCCCTGGAGAAGGCTACCTGCTTGCCATGTTGTCAGAACAGCAAAAAATTCACTGTGTCAGAGAGGAGATGCAGGGGAGAAATGAGGTCAGAGATATCCAGAGGCCAGGACCAGGGTCTCCAGATTCTCTATTAAAACACACACACACACACACACACACACACACACACACACAACACACACACACACATGTGCCTTAAATATCTCTTTTAAATTTTGAGGTTTTTGGCCAGGTGTGGTGGCTCACGCCTATAATCCCAGCACTTTGGGAGGTTGAGGCAAGAGGATTGCCTGAGTGAAGGGGTTCGAGACCAGCCTGGGCAACTTGGCGAGGCCTCGTCTCTACAATAAATAAAAAAAAATTAGCCAGACATCATGGCATATGCCTGTAGTCCCAGTTACTTTGGAAGGTTGAGGTGGAAGGATTGCCTGAGTTCAGCAGGCCAAGGCTGCAGTGGCTGTGAGTGCGCCACTGCACTCCAGTCTGGGTGATAGAATGAGACTCCAATTTAAAAAAAAAAAATTTTTTTTTTAGCTTTTTGATCCTTGATTTTCTTGTCTGTACAATGGGGATAGTTGTCCCTCATAGGATTGTGATGATCAAATGAGGTATTTCTGGTACAAGGTAAGCTTCAAAAAATGGTAACATTCTTTTTAAAAGATGTTTTTTATTTTATTTTATTTTAGAGTTGTGATGGCACATGTCAGGATTGGCTCCTTAAGTAAGTTGCACGCAGGTGTGGGCCCTCTCTCTCTCTCTCTGACAGTAGACCTGGTACCCAGTGTGTTGCCGTGTGCCCCTTATCCCTCCTCCCTCCCTCTCTCCCCTAGCAGTGTCCAGCATCTGCCATTCTCACGCTTGTGCTCATGTGACCAGTGATCAGGGGCCACTTATGAGTGAGAACATATGGTATTCAGTTATTTGTTTCTGTGCTAGTTCACTTCATATGATGGTCTTCTTCTTATTGTTGTTAGCATCCTTTTGCTTCAGCATTCAGGCCAAGAGGCTTAAGCGATGCTCAGGTCTTCCTTCCTCTGACTTTCACTTCTGCTATGCCTGTGGGTGTCACCGGGCACCATCATTTCCCTTCTGTGGTTCTGTCTTCCTTTAGGCTACAGGGAGGAAAGGAGGCTGTCCCAGGATTGTTCAGAAACAATTTTGCTTTCAAAGAATCAGGCTGCAGCAAGAACTTGTAGCCCCAATTTCTAAGCAGAAGCAGGGAACAGAAGCTATTATTTCATCTGAGTATATGTGGTATCAAGACACAGTGGAAAAGCTCAGGCTTAGATTGCTAGATACCTGGGTTCCAAGACTGAAGTTCACTAGTGACTAGCCAGAGGGTCCCTGGGCAAGTCTCTTTTGTCTCTTTGAGCCTCAGTTCCCATCTCTGTAGAATGAGGAAACAAATACCCATTTCAGAAGGGAACAATTTTATATTAGCCGAGGGTGCCCAAAAATTTATACACATTTTAAGAAAGAAAAAAACGGAATTAAAATTATAATACCCAACAAGATGAATACAAATCATGTTTGACTTCTGCAATTCCAAGAGAGGCTCAAAGTGGTTACCATCAGCATTCAGATACTTCTGATTATGGCGAACATCTCTTAAAATTTGCATACTTTTTTTTTGGCACATTCTGTGTATGTGTGTGTATATCTGGAAGATTTTAGAAGACTGAGTCATGATTTGTGAAAGAAATGTTCCAAACTGTAGCAAACAGGTGACTGGTTCTTCCACCGTGACCTGCCTACACCACACTGAGTGTTCAGCAATTTTTGACCAAAAACAGCATGACCCCTGTTCCCCATCCTCCCTATTTACCCAATCTCACCCAGAGCAACTTTTTTTTCATTTCCCCAGATGGAAAAAAGTCCTCAAAGGGAAATATTTTGCCAATGTGGAAGAGATGAAACAAAAATGGCAGAAGTACTAAAAGGCATTAAATTGAGGAGTTCGGCTGGGCACGGTGGCTCAAGCCTGAAATTCCAGCACTTTGGGAAACCAAGGTGAGGAAATTGCCTGAGCCCTCAGGTTCAAGAACAGCCTGGGCAACTTGACGAGACCTCATCTCTACAATAAATCAAAAAATTAGCTGGGCATGGTAGCACACACCTATCGTTCCAGCTACTTGGAAGGTTGAGGTAGGAGGATCGCCAAAGCCCAGCAGGTCGATGCTAGGGCAGCCATGAGCATGCCACTGCACTCCAGTCTGGGCAATGAAGTGAAACTCCAACTCAAAAAAAAAAAGAAAAGAAAAATGAGTTCAAAAACTGTTTTAAGCAGTGGAAAAGGTGTCTCAATAAGTGTATTGCATCAGAGTACTTTGAAGATAACTGAAGTTTAAACATGTAAGAATAAGTACACAATTTTTATAAGTAAATTCCAGGTTTTTTGGGGGTCCCCCATTGTATACACACACACACACACACACAAACACACAAATTACATAAACATGGGCTTGTCACATGAAATGTGGAACAAATGATAATTGTTACTTTGGGAGAAACATGTTGGAAAAGTCACATGTATAAAGGCCAGGATCCCACAGTGGGTTAATAACATAGGTGCATTCTGTTACACGACTGTGAGTTTGCCTTTGAAAGCAGATGGGTAGAATACCTTTGGGATTTTATATTGGGCATTTAACGAGGGCCAGTGAAAGGAAAGAATGGTATTTTATCAGGAGGAAAAAATGAATCCCCTTTTTATAGAGGATGTTGGCTTGTGACATTGCCTCTTACCCAGGAGTAGTGGGGCCTAGTGCAGATGGGACAGATGGAGGAATGGGACTGTATCCAATGTCCTTGTCAATCTTGTTCTAGAATCCTCCATGTTTTAGGCTCCTTCTTATACAAAAAGGCAAATACCGTGAAGCCATGGCCTTTTGCATAGATAAGAGATCTAATGGGTTTGGATAGTCTCGATATTTTTATTTCTCTTCATTCAAAACACTGTACAAAACCTCATATTTTAAATATAAGTTACCTCCTTCTTTAAAACATGTTAAAACTTCCCAATAAAATAAAATAATTTCCCCCTAAAGGCTCCAATCCTAACCTACTTTTCCTATTGGAGTGTTGCTACAGATTTTCAACAAAGTATTTAAATGTTTTTAATTAGATGGTGATAAGGCATTATTTTCCGAGTCTGCCCTGCATGGGGCAGAATCATCACTCTCAATTATGTTCTACTTCAAACAGGGGGTCTGGAAAAGCAATTCATTAGCAGAGCCCTGGAATGCTGCGGGATGACCTCCCTTGATAATACCACTGCCCGGAATCAAATTTCCAGCTCAACATCTAACACCTTTCATGGAAGTCTGGCAAGACACACATGTATTGTTGTTTAAGGAGTATTTCTTGGTTTGAAGTCTCCTTCCTGGATTTAGCTGGAGTGATTTAAAGCACATTACTCACACCCTGCCTCCTGTCTATCTGTCACCGAGTGTGCTGTACCACTGTTAGTGTAAGGTACTGAGGAGAAGAATACCATCTAGCCACTTAATCTGTTTGAAAGTCTTTTATGGCATCTCATTAGCCACAATTAAAAGTTTTGAACTTTTAAGGTTCTAACCCCCCTCTCTAGTCCTCCCTCTGCCCACAGCACCCCATCTCTACCCTATGTTCAGTCATTTTATTCCATGTTTTCCTACACAAGAGAATGGCTCACCATCTGAACATAGCAGGCATGAATTCTCATGCCTCTGAACTTTTGCCCCTGCTGTTTCTTCTGCTTAGAATTTGTTTCCCTTTGTTCCCTGGTCAACAAGTTCCTATTTACTCTTTAAAGCTCAATAAGATGTCTTACCTTTCAAAACTATTTGCTTTTCTGTCCCTTCCTATTTTGTGTTCCAACAACACATGTATTAGCAGATGTGGCCATTATATACTGTGAGGTCCTTGTGGAATGGCTACTGGCTAGAGTCCAAAGACCTTGGGTTGTAGAATCTAACAGTCACTGGCTCAAATTCTGTCTTGATCACAGGTTAGCTATGTGACCTTAGGCAAAAGGTGCAATCTTCACAAGTCTCCATTTCTTCAGATATATAATGGGAACAATTGCAGGGGGACAATACTCATCTCTGTACAGCATGTCTGGGGTGAGAACTAAATGTTACAGCATATGTAAGATGCTTCTCAGAGAGAAGGTATCAGTAGATAGCTGCTATTATTGTGTCCCCAGCTCTATAATGGGAACCCAAGAACTATGCTCTAAGCTTTATTCCTCACTACATGTGCCCTCTTAAAGACAATTAACTTTTAAATGTGTAGCACTTCAAGAGGGAAAACTTATCATGAATCAATCAGAAACTGAAATAAAGCATTATTACCATTCTCTTATAACCTCCATAGTAATTATCATTATATGCCTGTTAGGTCGCTCTGCCTAACTTAAAGAAGGATCAAAAGGTGTGAACACCTAGGACTGGAGGAGCTTGATCTGATATTGGGTGTCCCTACATGCTATTCCCAGCAGATCAGTGATGAATTATGCATGAGGCCCAACTCCACCTTGACAGAAAACTAGAATTGAGTGGAAGAAACTTAGGACCAGTGGATCTGAGAGTAGGATTTCAACCCACAGCAGAAGAAAAAGTTTGCTTTCTCAGGAGGACGAATGGCGTTTACCTAGAAATAGGAAATTGGATAGACAAAGGGAGAGAGAGATTGAGCAAAGAAGAAAGAAAAAAATTCCACAAATTTGTCAAAGCCTATGTAACAACATCTATGTACATTAGGGTCTGGTTAAGCTCTTCGGTGTTTGGTTTATCCATTCCTTTCTACATTCATCTGTTCATTCATTCAAGTCTTTATTAAACACCCACTGTGTTTCAGGTGAAGGAATGGAACATAAATATGAATTAAGTACAGTTCCTTCCCTTTGGGAGTTCACACTCTGCTGGGGAAGGCAACATAAGACTATTTTTACCATTTGTTTCTAACAGTCATTTCCTCCATGGTTCTCCCAGCATGTGTAGTAAAGTTTCTCCTGTAAATGTCAGCCTAGCATTACTATGCTAAAGAGACCCAGAAAGAGGGCTGGGTTCTGCCTACACTTAAACCAGAGTTTAAAACAGGGAACACAACAGCACAGAAGTCAAAATTGAGATTTTTTTATTTCTCTCCAGGTGGGGGTTTTTAGTTTAGAGCTCTTCTCTCACTTCAGAAGATTAGGATATTGTTTGAGCAAGAACTTTGCCTTCAGATTTTTCTGGAGAATATTCTGAAGACATGGAAAAATGAGACATGAGATAGGGATATTTTGCTGAGAGGAATCCAAGTGGTAGAGAAAGATCTACATTTACTTGGCATCTGCTGTGTGCCAGGTGTTATAGACACTCATCTATCTATGAAATAAATACATCTTCTAATTAACTTTAATAAATGAAATATTTCATAGGCACTATTCATAATTCCCTTGACAGAACTTTTTGGAAAATAGTCGTCACGGTGAATGCTGAATATACTCTTGACCCCATCTTAGTCTGGAAAATAGGAAAGCCGGAGAGAGATACCCGTTTTGGGAAAATAAATGTGAATCTAGAATTATATCCTCTCAGGTGTGAGAGAAGTCATATTAACTAACTTTCTCAGAAAGAGGATAATATAGGACATTCTCTTATTTGTTTATTCACTTCATTCATTCATTCACCCACTAATTCATTCAATAAATGTTTCCTGAGTACCATCCAAGCACAGTGTCAGTTGTTGGGACATGATATCAAATAAGACCCAATCTCTGCTCCTCAAGAAGCTCATGGCCTTGTGGAGGAGACCGTCATAGATAACATGGTTATAGCACAATGTGACAGCACCATGAAAGAAAAGAAAAACGAAGCTAAAACAGTGCATGAGAGGGACTGTTTATAAGATCATGGAAGTCATCTCTGTGAAGGAGACCAGAGCAGGAAAGAAAGAACAGGGCAGAGAAAAGGCAGAGGGGAGGAAAGGCAGAGAAAAGAGGCAGAGTGGTAACTCGGCATTCAAGTATTTCTTTTTTTTTTTTTTTTTTTTTTTGAGTTGGAGTCTCACTCCGTCGCCCAGACTGGAATGCAGAAGTATTTCATAAGCCACAACTTAGCAAAATGGGGCATGGGTCACTTGCCCCACTACAAATGTCATCATTTTGGCCTTGACCGTAATTCATGGACTTGTGAAAATCCGCCATTTTTCCCCATCACGTCGGAGGAAAAATATCATCCCAAAGATCAGTAGAGAAACTAGGGCTTTAATCATGACTTTGCCTCTCTTTTTCTATGTAATTTTTTGGGGGGAAGCATTACTTTCCCTGAGCCTTAGCACCTTTTTCTGCAAAACAGAGCTGTAATAGTCACCTTGTATCACAGTTGCAATGGTTAAATGAGATAATGTGCAAGCAGTGCCTAAGACTGTGTCTAGGCACACTGATTAGGAGTAGACAGCATTTTCTGCCACTGTTGTTATTACTGCTGCTACTACTATTATAATCTTGAACAAAGATTAAGGTTTTAAGTTAATGTCTTTGACTGCAACTGTGTCTGGAAGGAGAGATATATTAGAAGAAGGATTGCCCCTCAATAAAAAGGTTTTCAATGTTCTCTATTAGGAATCATGAGCAATCTGACCTTGTAAAAAATAAAATGGTCTGAATTCTTTACATCCTGGCTTGGTTCCTAAAGGCAGCTAAAGTGATATTAGAGACAAAGAGAAACATTGCGGGGAAAAGCAGCAGCCTTAATTTCCGAGGTGAATGAGATGGATAGCCCCAGTGCCCAGCGGTAAACCTCTTAGTATTTATGAAACTGAAATTACACCCTTCCAATAAAAGGGAAAGTTAAAGAAGGGCGCACTCTACATAATGGCCTCTTGTTAGGCCTTCCTGATTACCTGGGCTCTGTTTTCATGAAAACTGCCAGCACCCAGTGTTTCAGGGCCACCATCCGCTGGGGGCAGACAGGAACCGTTTATTTAGCCAAATGAAAATTTACACTTAAATAAAAAAATACTAGTGGCGTTGGGGCTGGAGAAACAATTACCTAGACCCAACATCACAGCTGCAAATTGCATCAGCGGTAAAAGCAAGTCGGGGGCACAGATTACACCGTTGCTGCCTGACATCAAAGGCAGCCAGCCTTGTTTCTTCATCGGCAGTGTGAACAATATTTCTCTTTGATCTCGGACACCAAGAACCAGCGTGGAGGCGCCAGGGGAGGAGAGGAGGTGCGGTGTTGATGTGTAACAACATGCAGCCCACTGAGGTTGCGTGGTTGAAATGCCAAGTAGGGTCAGGAAGACTCCATTTAAACGAGCAGCTGAAATCTAGGGAAAGAATCGGAGGCATAGTTTCACTCAATCATTCAATCAACAAGTCTTTGAGGAGGCAGCCACATGCCCATGCTGTGCCAGCCACTGGAGGGAAAAGGGAGGTGGAGAGTGAGAGGGTTATGTGTGACAGAGTCCCAGACCTAGCTTCAAGTCCTCTTCTGGTACTATCGTCTGCAGGATTCTGGGCATATGATTTAACTTTTGGCATCTTATTTTTCTTCTCTACTCCTATCAGGCCCTTTGTCCCTTATGTTTATCCCTTGGTTCCTCTCTGCTTTGAGATTTGAATTCCGACTATTCTTTATCTCCCTCTTTCTTACCCTTAATCAAAACTCTTTGACACTCTTGGGGTGGGCATCCAGTCTGACCCTCACCCTGTAGGCCTAAGTTCCTAACTCCAAACCACTAGGCTTCACCTCCATCAGACCACCCACTATACATTTAGAAGAATAATTTAGAAAACTGCAAAGACACCAGTTGGGTACACAGATGAATCAGACACAGCCCAGCTCTAAGTCAGGTGGGCAGACAGGCTAACAAGGAGGTATTTCTCTAGTAAGAGGGGGCTGCTGAGAAAGCATACCTGGAGACATATGCAGGATTTCCTGGGGAAGGTGGCATGAGCTATCATCTGAAGGATGAGTTTTCTAGGCAAGAGATTTGAAGAGTTAAGTTGAATAAGTGGATTATGTGCTACATACATTTATTAACCCTCTGTTTCCCCCAAAGGTGTTCCTCCTCAATACCACACGTGTGTTACACCCTCTCCACAGCCATGGTCCTCAATATTTCCTATGCGTGCTAACCATTTCCAACTTGCTTCCCACAGAGGTCTACAGACTCCTTATACCTTCCCATCCCCAGGAGTTTCTAAATTGGGAGGGGGAGAGTAGGTTGTTCTGAGCCCCTCTCCCTACCTCTTCCAACAAAGTAGCTCCATTTTTATTAACAGTCTATTTATTTACTTGTTTGAACAAATCTTCTTTTCAACAAAAGATTCAGAGTCTATGGGATGTTTGCCAACTGCAGGTCTAGACATTAACAGCAACAGTGTCCGTTCTGTCTATCCATGCCACAAGTCCTCCTCAGGTGAAAGTGAGTGTGTCTCTCAGCCCATCCCCACCCAGAGCTCCCCCGTGTGTGTCAATAGAAGTGTTTAGTTGATATATACATTGCATTTTATCCTCACAATGATGATGCTGTGAGCTAAGCAGTATGAGCTCCATTTTGTTGGCTAAGAAACTGAAACTCAGAAAAGTTAAGCAACAAGCCCAAGGTCACAGATATGGCAAATAACAGACCGCAGATCCATCCACATGGATGGTTCCTCTCCACCATCATTATCAGGCATAACATGTGATCCCAACCCTCCCTTCCAGCCTCAGCTCTCACCATAATCCTCCCTCCATATCCTACACACCAATCACATTCTGGCTACCTCCAAATATACATGTTCTTACCCATACCTTTTTGCTAAAGCCAATTTCTCTGTCTGGGATTTCCATCTTAGTCACTAGCACCATTTCTTCCTAATGACCCAAGCTCAAAACTAATGATTCTTCTTACAGTCATCCCTCTCCCCACCACCCACAACCAGTCAAGCCACTAAGTCCTATGATCTCTCGATTTTTTTCCCTTATTTGTTAGGATGCTTTTAGTTGTGAGTTATATTTTTCAAAAACTGACTAAAGTAGTGTAACTTTCAGTGGTTTATTGTCTCATGTCACAGATTTCCAAGGTTAGGCAATGAAGAAATTCAAAGGCACCTTTGAGGCAAGTTCTTTCCATGCCTAGAGGGTTGGTCTGTCCTCTTCAGCTGACCCTCTCATCGATCCAAGATGGCCACCACAACTACTGTATTGGTTTCTTTCCTCAAGCACAACTGGAAGCCAAAAAGATGACACTTTCTTGCCCAACTCTTTTTAAAAGTTAGGAAACTCCTTCTCTAAAGTGCCCTCCCAAGTCCCCAGCAGACTTCCTGTTCTTTTCATGGGCCAGGAAAGTATTAAATGTTTTTCTTAATCAAAACACCAGAGAAGGCAAGAGTGTGTCCATAAGTGAAATAAGCAAAAGTCTCTCCCTGTACTGGGGAGGGCCCATTACTTGAGTATATGTCTAAGTAGAGAGCAGGCACCCATAAAAGATCAGGTCTCTGTCAGCAGGGAGCAGGAGTGATGTGGTTGGTAACCAGCAGTGTCTGCTACCATCTCTCATAGCCACTATTCCTCCTCTACCCTTGACATTTCTCAGACTAGTCAACTGCTATTCCTCACCTAGATGATGATAATTTTTTGAGGTAGTCTCACTCTGTCAACCAGGCTGTAGCGCAGTGGCGCAATCACAGCTCACTACATCCTAGAACTCCTGGGCTCAAGGAATCCACTCACCTCAGCTTCCAGAGTGACTAGAGCTACAGGCACACATATATTACTATGCCCAGCTAATTTTTAAAAAACTGTAGATATGGGGTCTTGCTATGTTTCCCAGGCTGATCTCAAACTCCTGGCATCAAGTGATCCTTCTGCCTCAGCTTCTCAAACTGCTAAAATTACAGGTGAGCCATCACACTTAAGGCTCTCACCTAGTTTATTACAATAGGTGTCTAACTGAATTTTACTCCCAAATTGGTGTCTTCTAATCCAACAACCATTCTGCAGTCAGAGTAAATTTTGCATGAAACAAATGCAATTTCTCTCATCTCTATTTAAATAATCCAGGCTCCCTATCAGAACAAGTACAAACACTTTAGAGTGGCACACAACCTTCCCCTAGGCCCCAAGCTTCATCTGTCTCCCATTTTATGATATCCCATCTTGATGGGAACTCCAGACCACTCTTTTCTGCCTGAAGAACTATACTCATCACTCAAGATCCTGTTCAACAGCTTCTGTTCAATTTTCTGAACCAACGAAAGCCAGAAGCACTAATCTTGGAATTGGGCATGGGAGTGTGGTGGATTTGAGTCAGAGGCAGCTGAGTACACAATCAAGAAGCTGGAAGGCAATGGCTAGGAGAAGAAGGGGATTTGGAAACCTGGAAGTTTAAATAAAGGGTACATCAATGGGGCCAAAAGAAAAAAGAAAGGAAACCAGACACAAAGCCTAAGAACAACAACCTAAGGGTACCAATATGGGGCATAAAAACTGTTTGACATTAGAAAAGGGACTTGTGATAGTGCCTAGGGTCTTCTCCTGGCATCGGGGGAGACTACAGGGTACTCAAAAGTCTTCCCCTGGCATGTTAGATGTTTGGGTCACTGCTTGCCCTTTGCTTGCTCCACTCTATACAGCAGAAGCCTGATCCCTGCAGGCCATGTGCTCTGGGTAGGTACATTAGTTGGTTTTTAGGTAGTGGGACACAGAGGTGGGAGGTGGGGCTGACTGGGGAAATCTCATGACTTCCCTGTCTCTACCTTGGACAGCACCACCGGCGTGGCTAGACCCTCTACTGGAGCAGCCCACTGGGGTGCAGCTGCCCCCAGATCATTCTGGCTCCTGAGATCCGGTGACACCAGTCCCTCACTTTGTCTCAGCAGCTTCCTGTGGTCACTAATCTCTGAAGTCTTCAGAATCTCCTGCTGGCTTTTCAGCTCTGCCTCCCTATGTAACCAGGTCTCTGAATTAAAGGACCTTGAACAATTATCATAGTACTATAGGAAAGGGATTGGCAGTAGTGGGAAACTGCCAGGGAAGGGAGGGGCACACCTCATCATCAAGGGTACTTGCATAATCAATGTTTGTATACCTAACCCTGAATTGTACCCCCACATCTTTAAAATTTAAAAAAAAAGTTCCTTTGTTTTGCATTCTTTGAGTGAATTCAGTTTTCCTGATTGGACTCTTACTGACAAAGGCACTGAGCCAATTCTGTAAGATTTATCTGTGAAATCCGTCCTTGCTCCCGCCTCCGTTTTGCTTTTAGGATGCAGATCAACATGATTTCGAAAAGCAAATGGTCCGCATTTGACAGATCAGGACTCAAACTCTAGCTCTCCCATTTACTAACTGAAAGCCTTGGTTAAAATCACTTGGCACCTTTAAGTTTTGATTTCGTCAAGTGAAGTTCAAAGTAGTATCTTCGGGCCGGGTGCGGTGGTCCATGCCTATAATCCCAGCACTTTGGGAAGCCGAGGTGAGAGGACTGCCTGAGCCCGCGGGGTTGGAGACCAGCCTGAGCAACTTGGCGAGACCTCATCTCTACAAAATCAAAAAATTAGCTGGGCAGGTGACACGTGCCTGTGGTTCTAGCTACTTGGAAGGTTGAGGTTGAAGGATACCCTGAGTCCAGCAGGCCGAGGCTGTGGTGACCGGGAACATGCCAGTGCCCTCTAGCCTGGGTGACAGAGTGAGACTCCAACTAAAAAAAAAAAAAGCAGTATTTTCTTCTTAACCATTGTTTGGACTGAATGAAGTACTGTATATATAACATTTAGGCCAGTCCCTGACACAAAGGAGGGGTACAAAAAATGATCCCTTATACACCCCTCTATCGTAACACCTTTTCACCTTATCTCAGTGAATGATTTATTTAAATGTCTTTAGTGTCTGCTAGAGCAGTGTTTATTACAATTTAATGTGCATCCAAAGAACCCTGTGATTGCATTAAAATGCAGATTCTGATTCAGTCAGTGTCGGGAGGGGCCTGAGATTTTGCATTTCCAACCCTGTTCTCAGCTGATGCTAATGGTTGTGTTCCAAAGACCATTCAAGAGGTTGCCCTGAAAGTAGCAAGTCTCTAAACTAAGGCTGGCAAATGTTTTCTGTAAAGGGCCTTAAAGTATTTTAGGCTTGGGAGGTCATACCGTCTCTGTTGCAATATTCCACTCGGCAATAACACTTTACTTAGAAAAACAGGCACTAGATGGGATTTGGGTCCAGGGCTAGAGTTTGCTGACCCCTGCTCAAGGCTCTAAGTTGTCTCAGGACATGGTTTTGTTTTATTGACCTCTACATTCTCATCCCTCAGCACAGAGCCTGCACAAAGCACACACTGAGTAAATTATTGTTTGATTCATGACTGAACAAACTCTTAAGCACATATTGGGTCTCTACTGTGAAATTGAAAACACTAAGGCTAGAATTTATTGAGTGTATACCATGTTCCAGGAAATGTTCTACGTACTTGATGGATGCTATTTTCTTTAATGCTCACAACCACCTTAATAGGTAGGTATTACTACTAATCCCATTTTACAGATAAGGCACATAGAAGTTAGTTGAGGATCCTTAGGTCACAGGAGAGCCAGGAAAGAGGCAGACGTCAGTGTCCTTGCTCCCCACAGCTTCAATCAGCTTGCCCTGGAGGCCCTTTTCTACCATTTTTTTAGCTCTTAATCTCTCTAGAGATATTATAGTTCCTGAAAGGCCGGAATCATATCAATCTTTTTTATTTCCCTATCATTCTCAGACCCATACCAGTGTGTTCTGCACACAGTAAGCACTTACAAAAGATTTCTTTCTGATTGATATTTTAAATATCCTATCCTGAACACACATTGCTGTGAATCTGGGTCACAAGGAAATTGTACTGAACAAAGATCTCTGTGTCCTCAGTATATACATAGAATTTGAGCCTGAAGGTACCAATTATCATATCTAAAAATGCCTTAAAATATTAATAATTTAGCACTTACATTCACGTAGAGAAGGATTCCTGAGAGCTTGCAAGTCATTGGCAATTGGAAATTGTGTGTCCAGTGGAGACCTGGGCATGCAATGGTGTTTATTTATGTTGACCAACAAAAGGAGAAGGCAAAGCAAGACAGAATAGACAGATGAACTTCCAGGTGATTGGAGCTCTACTGGATTGAGCTGCGGGCTGGCTGGGAGTATTCACTACCCTAACCCTTAACTCTCTCGTAAAAAAATAAATTGGACCAGAGCATCACTTAGGTCCTTCTAGTTTTAAAATATTATGTCTTTAAAAAGTGGCTGGGCTCAGTGGTTCAGCCTGTAATTCCAGCACTTTGGGAGGCCAAGGCAAGTGAATTGTCTGAGCCCGAGGGTTCGAGACCAACCCCAGCAACTTGGCAAGAACTGGTCTCTACAATAAATCAACAATTAGTCAGGCATGGTAGCACGCACCTGTAGTTCCGCTACTTGGAAGGCTGAGGCAGAAGGATCGCCAGAGACCAGCAACTTGACACTGGGGTAGCTATGAGTGTGCCACTGCACTCCAGTCTAGATGATGAAGTGAGACTCCTACTCAAAAAATAAATAAATAAATAAATAAAGCAATGATATTATCAAAGAAATTTTGAAGAGCATTGTCCTTACATGAAATGATCCCAAACCACCAGCATGTTAAAATAAATGTTCCTTCTGTGTGGGCGGTGTCCCTGCTTCTGGCAGTATCATCCCTTTCCCATTGCCCCCTTTTGGTCCACCTTACAATTTCTAGTTTGTTTCAAACCAAGAAACCAGATCATCAGCATTATTATAATTTTTTGTAAAGTAGGTGTAAATTGATTATAAATAATGGTCCTATAGACTTCTCTAACTAATGACATTCAACACATGTACATTGTGATAGCTGTTTCAGTTGTGGTGTGAGATTGCTTGTGTATGTGTGTGCGTGTGTGTGTATTTACATCCATGTTAGTGAGGTCATTAGACATTAGATAAAATAACTCATTAAGACAGTGATACTTTGTTATTGTCTCTAATAAATGAGTAAATCACAAATTGAGATGCTTGAACACTCACGCCAGAACATATACCCAGAAACTAGGTCTCTTGATTTCTAACTACAGTGTGAAGCCAGATTAAGAACCTAAGAAGAATTTAAGTTACCAGTACCTCGAAGGCAACCAGCCTATACATCTCTGTTGCCTTCTCTTCAAGGCTGCCTTGGAGGAGACATGGAGAGCTCTGAGGCTACCTTCATAGGCATTAACTCTCTCCTTAAGGTCCTGAGCACTCTGTCCTGACTGACCAGCCAGCCTTCTCACTGGGGAGACTGAAAGTCCAGTGGCACTTTCCTAGGACAATCAGTGTTGCTGGAGCCTCCCTTGTCAAATGGATCGACAACTATCTGTCAAACTACAGAGAATGCCCTAAAGTGGGAAGGTCTTAACTTAGCTCTGTCCAGAAATTTACTTTTTATCCCTTCTTTTTCCATAGATGTTTGTTAAAGGCCAACTGAAAAGTCAGTGGCAGTTGCTACTATTTATGTGCCAGGCCCTGTCATGTGTGCTTTATACTTATTAACACACTGAATCTTCATAGTGATCCTATTAGTAGGTCCTATTCTTATCTCCATTTCACAAATGAGTAAACTGAGGCACAGAGAGTAAGTAAATAGTATGCCCAAGGTCACAGCTGGCAAGTGATGGAGCCGAATTCACCCCCAGGTAATTGTCTGTTATACACTATACTGACTGTCACAAGGGGACACAATCCCTGCCCTCATGCAGCTTCCAACTAATGGATAATATGAACAGTAAACCATTAAATTTTTTTTTGTTTTTGAGTTGGAGTCTCACTCTGTCGCCCAGGCTGGAGTGCAGTGGCATTCTCCTGGCCACCACAGCCTCGATCTTCCAAGGTGATCCTTCCATCTCAGCCTTCCAAGTAGCCGGAACTACAGGCGCACACTACTGTGCCCAGCTAATGTTTTGACATATTGTAGAGACGAGGTCTCACCATGTTTCCCAGGCTGGTCTCGAATTTGCCGGCTCAGGCAATCCTCTCGCCTCGGCCTCCCAAAGTGCTGGGACCACAGGCTTGAGCCACCACACCCGGCCAGTAAACCATTAAATTTAAGATGATAATTTAATCACAGTTCTGATAATGATATGAAGGAGAAGTTCCGAGAAGCTTGAAATCATGTACTGAGGGATCTGGTCTTCATGGGGGCAGGGGGGAGAGTGCAGGAGGTTTTCCCTGGAGAAAACAGTGTTGGCATTGAACTCCAAAGGACAAGGAGGAGTTCACCAGGTAGAGTGAGAGATGAGTCTCCCAGGTGGAAGAAAGATAGTAGGTAGAGACCTCAAGGCAAAGAGGAGCATGAAATGTTCAAGGAACCCCAAGAAGCCAGTGCGGTGGGGTTCAGAGGTGAGGGAGTGGTGGCACCAGGTGGCGTGGAGAAGTGGCCAAGTCTGCAACTCCACTGTCTCAACTCAATGGCCATGGTGAGAGGGAGACAGCCTGCTGTCACTGTCTCTATTTTGCAGATAGGGAAACAGGGTGGAGAGTAGTAAAACTCCTTGAAAACCAACAAGCCGGGGACAAGTATATGACCCACCCAGGACACTGGGGTGACACCCTGGCTCTCTTTCCTTGCTTCTTCCTCTCAGTTAAAATTCTCACAGTCATTTCTCAAATAAGATACATCAAGACCTCCTTTTTTAAAAAATTCATCTAGGAAAGAAAATGAAATATTTATTTAACATTTGTTCTCCCATTTAATGCAATTTAATCAATTCACCACAACAAAATGTTTGAAGTTTCTATTCCATTTTACAGTGAAAAAATTGAAAGGATCAGAGAGATAAAGGAAGTTGCCCAGGGTCACAAAATAGTGGATGGGGGAGCTGGCTTTCCATCCAAATCTTTCCAGCTCACACATGTCTGTTCTCTCCATGACTTCATGATATAAGTGGACAAAGCAATCAGTAGAGGATGCCACAAAAAGTCCCCAAAACACAAAGTCTAAGAAAATACATACAGCCATGCTGTTCTGCTTGCAAAGTTCACCATAAGCATGAGAATAAAATGATTTCTCCTTGTGCCTCCCACCCCTCCCCCAGCACTTAGGATCTCAACAGGAAACAGATGGCACACTAAATTGGGTAATTTGAGGAGAGTTTAACAGAAGGCCTATTTACAAAGGTGTAGGGCAGGTAAAGGGAAATCACTAGGGATGGGAACACTGGGCTCCATCCTCACCCTCATCCTGATGGAAGGGGGGAGACCGTGGCTCCAGACCCTGGGGAAGAGTAGGAGTGGGTTGTGTAGAAAGGACCACCTGATAGAAGCGGTTAGTTCTCAGTGACACCACAGGGCAGCAGCAAGGGGATCAATACCCCAACCCCCTCTCTCCCACCCTCCAACTGTCCACTGATGCTCCCCGCTGGCCAAACTTAATCAGAAGTCCCAGTCTACTATAGGAAAAATTGTGTTTCCCAAAACTCCTATCCTGAAGTCCTAACTTTCAGCACATCAGAATGTGACTTATTTGGAGATGGGGTCTGAAAAGAGATAATTAAGTTAAAATGAGGTCATCAGGGTGGCCCCTCATCTGATGCCCCCTTCCTTGAGACATTCTTCTTCCCAGAGAACCACATGGCTTGCCTCTTCCAGTCTTTGCTCAAGTGTTACCTGCTCAGCAATTCCATCCATTTCAAGTTATCCTACTCACCTGATGCTGTTTCTCTTTCAAGCTTTATTTTTCTCTATAGCATGTTTAGACTTGTAAAAATTGTGGTCAAATATACACAGCATGAAATTTACCATTGTAACCAATTTTAAGTATAAAATTCAATAGCATTCAGTACATTTACAACGTTGGGAAACCATCACCACTAATCCATTTCCAGAACCTTTTCCTCACTCCCAAAATAAATTCTGTCTTCATTAAAAAAAAAAAAAAATCACCTATTCCTTCTCCACCAACCCCTGTCAACCACCAATCTACTTTCTGTGTCGATGAATTTGCCAATTTTATTATTTCTCAGCATGCATTCTTGTTCTGTTGAATGCAAAGGGATGGCTTGATGGGAAGAGGAAAGGAAAGAATTGAGAAGATAAAGAGGAATCATAGGCCCTGTGTCTGGCTTATTTCACTTAGCATAATGCCTTCAAGTTTCATCCATGTTATAGCATGTGTCAGAATTTTATTCCTTTTTAAGGCTGAATAATATTTCATTGTATGTATACATTTGCACCGCATTTTGTTTATTCATTCATCTGTTAATGAAAATTTGAGATTTTTCATTTTTTAGCTATTGTGAATAATGCTTTTATTAACACATGGGTGCAAGTATCTATTTCATTTCTTGCCTTTGGTATATACCCCAAAGTCAAATTGCTGGATCATATGGTAATTCTATGTTTAACTTTTTGAGGACCCAGTAAAATGTTTTCCATCTCTGTAGCATCAGTAACCACAGATCATATTAGATGTTTTACCAATTTATTTTGATTATTGAAGGTCACCACATACTAAGGCAGTAAGTTCCAATGAAAGCAGGAATTTTTAAAATCTGATTCACAGTTGTTTTGCCCAAACCTAGAACATGCACGGCACAAAATAGGTGTACAATAACTGTTTGATGAATGAATGTGTGTATTAGGTGTATCCTGTTCTTGTGGTCAAGGGCACTAGAGTCCAAAAGAGTGATGAGGTCTTTTTCCAGGGTATCCAAAGCAGTAACATCAAGGGGGAAGAAAAACTGAGGTCAAGGAGAAAAACAAGAGATCAGAGCAGGGGAAGCAACATTGAGTGTTGGGTGTGCATGAGACTCAAACAGAAAAGCAGTCACTGGGGTCAGTTGCTAAGGGCATCAGCCATCAGATGGGCAGAGACATTCAGAATAAAATGAGGTAAACACTTAAGGTCAGAGAGTGAGAACAACCCAGGGGTACCTGAAGAGGGTCTGAAGTGGGGCTAACTGAATAGTGGATGAGGGATCTGCTTGATTTAGGAAACCATGGAGGCCCCTAAGCAATGTTTTGAACTTATGGCCAAAGACAGTGACTGGCACATATTAAGCATTAGCAAACATTCATTAATTGACTGGTTTCAAATCCCAGCTTATCACTAACTTGACATATGACTTAAGGTGAATTACTTCCCTTCTATGTGATTTTCCTTATCTGTATAGCTGGTATAGATAAATTAATACATTAAACATTTTTAAAAACTATGGAAACATTTTCCCCTTACAGATTCCAGCAGAAGAGTAAACACAAAAGGCAGGTGAAAGGGGGTTGGAGGGTCAAGGCCTCACCCATCAGTTCTTGTGCTCCACACCACCTTACTTGAGAGTTGGTTCTTCCAAGTTCTGCAGAGCCTGCAGCCAGGTTGAAAGGTGTCAGGGCCATCTGATCCCCAAGGATCATTCCAGCTCTGACATGCACTCCCATCATGCTTGCCAAAGGCCCTTCTACAGAGCAGTAGCAGACACTCACTCCATACTTACCATTTGGCAGATGCTCTTTTGAGTGCTTTTCATGTATTAATACCCAATTCAGAAATGAGAATACTGGGGCACAGAAAGGTTAAGTCACTTCTTCAAGACTACACAGGTAGTAAGGTGTGGAGCCTGAATCAAACCTAGTGATCAGACTCTAAGTCCATTGCTTTTGACCCACAACTCTATTCTTCCTTCCTCAATGGGTGCACAGTATGCACTCTGTTCTGTTGAATGCAAAGGGATGGCTTGATGGGAAGAGGAAAGGAAAGAATTGAGAAGATAAAGAGGGAGGAAGTGAGTGTGGTCGAGCACTTGGCTCTCTAGAGGGTATACAGCTCCACAGTGACACTGGCTGCTGGGGTGGAGACATCAGGAAACAATCTGCTGCCTTTGCCACAGTCCTGGACCCACTTTTGAGGAGGTGGCTTCTCCTGCCTCCACATTTTCTAATCCAGAAATGGTCAAATTCTACTTTTATAGCAAGATTTTAGATAAGGGTATTCTTAAGAGGATCTTTCCAGAAAAATGAGAGATGTCAGCTTACCAAAAGATTTTTTTTTTTTTACTGGAACAATAAAATCTGTTTTATGAATAATGATGGGAAATAGAAAGCTGTCCATATTCCCATAGACCTTTTCTCCTCTAATGAATTTAATGAATTAGAATACACACAACTCAATAAAAAAATTACTGAAAAGCCTGGTAAGCATCATTCAAAGCCTCTCAACCAGTCATTTTCATATTTTCTGAAGCCAGCATTTCCATTAAAGTGGTACAACATTATGCAAATAATATAATTTTACCGTAACCTCAGGAAAAATGCAAAAATTGGCAATAGATAAAGGCAAAAAACAAGGATTTCTTGCAGGAACAAAGGGTCTCCCTGTGTTTTTCAAAGGCTTCACTGCCATTTGGGAGAGGAGAGAATTCGTTACTGGATAGAACCATTTTCACATTATGGGGTATACAGCATTCCTGACCCCTTACTATATGTCAGCTCACAGACCAGTAGGGGAGAGCAGAGAAAGGGATGTACGTAACAAGCTATCATCCAAGATCACCTGACACACAGTAATGCACCTCTATTAAATTTTATCTACTATAATACAAAATGAAATGTTGACAAAGTATAAAAAGAAATCCCCTCAAAGGCAAGAGTCCATTTTTCCTCAAAAGTAGCTAACTAAATTGACTAAAACCACAATTTGCTAATATCAGAACCAGAAGGGACTCCAGTGACTATCTAGCCCAGGGATTGGAAAAATGTTTCTGTAAAGGACCCAGGTATGCATAATTTAGGTTTTGTGGGCCACACAGTCTCTGTTGCAACTATTCAGCCTCTATCTTTGTAGTACAAAGGCCACCATGGATGGTATGCAAATGAATGGACATGACTGTGGTCCAATAAAGTTGACTTATAACAACATTTAAGTAAATGTTTAAATATTATTTAAATAAAAACAGGACCAGTATTACTGATTTCTTCTTTTGCCTCAGGCTCCAATATAGCTCTGCACAGCACTGTTACTGATCTTGTCATCATTTCAATTTTCAATAATATGTTTATTTTAGGACTTTTGGCATTAATTTTGATTTTGTATAATATTGCATTAAGTATTAACTTATTTGGTGACCGGGTCTTGGTGCCCCCTTAAGTCTTGCACTGAAGGTCAGTGCCTTATGCTCCTAAACCTCGATCCCTGTTTATACTCTTCCTTGGGCCAGTGCCTCTGTCTATTCCCCCAATGGCTCCACTCATTGTCAAATTGAGTCCTAGTTACTTGACTGTGCATTTTTCTTACTTGGGGTCATGTCTTGGTTCCTTCTCCTCTTAGCTTCTTTCACATAAGAGTAACAACAAACCCCTACCCACATCCCATGTCAGCAGTTCTCACCTTCAGGCACTCTAAAGGTTCAGCTTCTGCTTCAAGAAGCTTTTTCAAGAAGATGTTCCCAATGAACTATACCTCTCTCTAAGAAGAATTCTCCAACAGCTGCTAAGAAAACTATTCCCTGTTTCATCGTATACATGCAGCAGTGTGCTAGGCACAGAGAGGGAAAAGCAAGATAATCTCCCTACTAGGCTATGGACTCCTGAGAGAAAAGACCTCCAAATCTCCAATCTCTAGCAAACAGTGAGTCCTCAGTAAGTATTTGTCAAAATGAATTGGAGAAGTTCTTTCATTCAGATTTTTAGAGTTTAGAAGATGAGGGCAAAAATAGGGAAGCTCAGTGAAGACTGATTTCATGCTCTTAGAATGAAAGCAGTGCTATTTTGTGGATTTTATTAGTTGGGAATCTGGGAGAAATTGCCAATGTGGGCACTGTGGTTAGTGTCGGACCCAGAAAGCATAGTAATCAACACTTGTACCCTAACTAGCTGGTCTATAGTGGGAATATTCATGTGTTTTCCCCATTGTTGATTTCCAGTATTCTCCCGTTCCACAGGAAGGGAGAAAGCCAATTCAGAAATAAATTACCACTCTCAGCTAAACCCCAATTTCCCAAATCCCAAGCCTTGCTTTAACCCATTTATTTAATTTCTCTTAACATATTTAAATCCATTGGAGGGAATTATGAGAGAGACAGATGAGACAGGTCGCAAACATTTGTATGCACATTAAAATAAAGAAAATTAAACGAAAGATTAATAGGGCAGACAGGTAACCATGTAACATGATTTCACTTCGAAGCAATTTATTTCCATTCAAACTGTGATAAATAACCACCAAGTGATATAATAATTACCCATTTCTTGGTGTCGAATGGGATGTGGAAATTATTCTCTGAAGTGAAAACATCCCATGGACTTTCAAAAGGGAATGTCGCACATTCAATAAAGCTACAAACCATGACCCCAAAAGAAATTGAATTGGCCTGTTTGTATTCCCATCGCTATGTCTGAAAAGTATGTTCTCATCCTCTAAGGCAAACTTCTCTTTCTGTTTGATAAAGTCTTGTGATTTGCAGCCACAAAAACTCTGAGGACTCCATAAATTCCGTGCTTTGGCACTCCCGTGTGAGATCAAGCCCTGGAAAGGAAGGCTGCTGAAGAAAGCAGAGTCTTAGGGTCATGGAACATTCCTAGCTTTGGTGGTAAGCAATGGTCATTTTTAAATGCCCTCTGGGCTTAAGAATAATTCGACGCATTTTAAAATTGGGTCTTGTTCAGTTAAAAGCAAGACCCCATCTATAAACATTCATCAACGCCCATTAGAAGGATCTTCTCTGCTGGAGCTCTTTTCTGCTCATTAATACCAGGGCTGCCATTGCTTTAGGGTCCACAATGTGCTGGGTGCATGCACACGTCATTTCATATCAGAAACATTACTGACAGGGGAGGCCAGTAGACAGACTGGTGGGCAAAAGCACTGAATTAACAAGGAAAAGATGGCAGGGCTCAGCCTGTCATCCCAGTACTTTGGGAGGCCGAAGCAAGTGGATTGCCTGAGCCCACCGGTTCGAGACCAGCCCAGGCAAATTGTCAAGACCTCATCTCTACAATACATCAAAAATTAGCAGCCGGGCTCGGTGGCTCAGCCTGTAATCCTGAGCTTTGGGAGGCTGAGGTGAGTGGATTGCCTGAGCCCTTGGGTTCGAGACCTGCCTGGGCTTGGCGAGACCTCATCTCTACAATAAATCAAAAAATCAGCCGGGCGTGGTAGCGCGTGCCTGTAATTCCGGCTACTCGGAATGCTGAGGCGGAAGGATTGCGGGAGCCCAGCAGGTCGAGGCTGCGGTGGCCGGGAGCGGCCACTGCACTCCAGTCTGGGCAAGGGAGTGAGACTCCGACTCAAAAAATAAAAATAAAAAATAAGAATTTCTTCTCAATATTAACACTAAATGGTTTATGCCAAGCTAATTTCTGCTTGCCTGAGTCAGGGATGTAAGTCAATCATAAATCTGTAAGTCCTGTGCTATGAAGTTCTAATTAATGAAAGTTACATGAGATGCTGTGTTTTCTTTCTTTTAGTTATCTCCAGTTGGGTCCATATAACTGTAAGTCAGGTGCTGTCCTATAATTTGTGGCTACTCAAGTTTGGAGGAAATTTGCCTTCTGAAGTGCTGAACTTACAAATTTCTAAACAGGTTTTATAGTTCTAATGGATAATAACATATGGAAAGGTTTGCTCTTGAGTCATGTTTTAGAACTTTGATCAAGGTTTACTTTACCTGGATTGCCCTAGACTTATCATTTTTCTTGTTAGTTATCCAGAATCACCTAAGAACAGCTTTCCCTTTTTGGTATATTAGCCAGGTGCTTCACTTGGAACTACCCTGAAGTAGTGGGACTAAAGTGTAATCTTTGGACAAAGAGGTGAAAAGGAATGTCAGGTTCCTGGGGATGGAATCTAATCTGCATTACCATTGTGTGAAAGAAGGCTCCCAAGGTGAAGCAGAGCTGTCCAGTCTTCTGGACAAATCCTCTTGCCTCCAGGGATTGACAAGGATGCCAGTCTCTCACTGGCCTCGCCTTGTTGCACAGGGTAATACATGTTGTAATGCTGACAAGTGGTAGCAACCTGCAGAAGCATGACAGGTTTGGTGGATGGAAGATGATTCTGGTATTAGTACAGCCAACCTGGAGGTAGTGCCATTGACTACAGGGAGGGGGAATCTTACTATTCACCAAGCAAGGTGTAAGCTATCCCAGCATCTTTTGGGAGAAGGGAGGGATTTATGTAGGTGATGGCACTGGTTTAGTGGTCTCTTAGCTGATACTGTAGATATAATCATTGAGGATCCTTGGTTGACCTTCCCTGAGAAGGGGCTTTCTGGGGAACACTGGTTATAAAGGTTTGCTGATTCATTTGCTTTGCCTATGCTCACCTGTTCCTTACTTCATTCATAGGGAGGGTCCTAGTCATTAACCTGGGAAACTGCTACAAGTCAAAGTATCTAGAATGACCTTTTTGCTGGAGGAAGCACAGTAGCTGTGAAAATTGGAGAGGAAAAGGCTCTTCTGTTTTGGACTCTAGTTAGGTCTATTTTTATGATGTAGACTGTTGTGAGGAGCTTCAATCTAAAAGCTTCTTCTATGATATCTCTTGATGCCCTTGGAAATGACTTTAAACTATCTTTCCTTGTTTGGAGTTAATGGGATATCGAAGCAAAAACTGAGTAATAATATTATCTGGGGACTGCAAGGAATCTCTAAGGATTGCTTTCATTTTTTGTCTATTTTAAATAAAAAATGCCTTTGAGATATGGATGACAGGGTAAAGGCACAATCAGAGGAATTGCTGTCACTACTCACTGGATTCTTCAGAAACAGAAAAACGTCGTTGCTATAGTTCCATAGCCTTGGGGATAATGTCTGTGATTCCTTTGCTTATTACATTTTTGGGACAATGCTTCTTGCACTTGTAAATCTGAATTATAGTAAATAAAAATGGTCAGGGCTCAGGTTTATGAAATATTTACTAAGTATATGAAAATTGGGTTTTGATTTTAGAGACAAATTTTTTTTTTCTTTCTAGATGGAGTTTCTTGAATTGACTTTTTAAAATGGCATATAAGCAAGGGATTTCTTTGTTCATTTCAGATTGTGGAAAAATAAGAGCTTCCTGTACGTTTTTCCAATATAATTGACATTTATCCTTAAGAGCTATTTGGAGTAAGGCTAACATGTAGTCTCAGTTTTTGTATTATTATCTTTTTCAAAGTAGTGCTTGTCTAAGATTTTATAATGTAGAAATGTTTTATGACCAGTGCTGTTGACTTTGTCTGTAAAGAGCTTCAGACCTCCACTAATGTTCTACTTCTAGCTGCTTGTTTGATTAAAAATGCCTGACTTCTCTAGCAGTAACTCATTATGTATCCCTTCTATCCCCATTAATGCTTGAAACTTCTTACACATTGTTGTGTCTATGTTGCCCTTTTTCTTTCTTTTTTCTTTTAGCTTCTCTAGTATCTCTCTCTCCACCCTTGTTAAGATTTAAAAAATTTAGTCTTAAGTTAGTTTCATTTGATTTCTGTCATTCTCAAGAAAAGGGAGAATGATTTTGGGAGGTAGTAGAAGAGGTCCTGAAGGTAGCCATATGATTTGTTGTACAACTGTTTTCTTTTAGATTGTTTTTGAATAATGATACCAGTTTGCTTAAGTAAGCACATATCTAGGAATACCCTAACGTACTCGATGATGAATGCTAGTGTTGAAATCCTAGTGATGACACTAGACTTGGTGCTGGCCAGCATGTTGGAGAGGCTGCTACCAGTGAACTGGCGTAGGTTTTTTGGACTCAGGGGTTGTGTAAATCTGCTGGATCTGGGTCCAGGGAGTCTCACTGAGCCTGGTCATGCCCAGCTGTGGAGTCCCAGAGGAGCCAGGAATTGAAATGTTTCATGGAACCACAACCCTTCAAGTTCCATCATGTAATCATAGTTGCGGCGGACTCTAGGGCTACAGCGGGTGCTTACATTGCTTCCGAGATGGTGAAGGTGATATAGATCAACCCCTACCTGCTGGGCACCATGGCTGGAGGTGCAGCGGATTGTAGCTTCTGGGAGTGGCTGTTGGCTCAGCAATGTCAAATCTATGAGCTTTGGAATAAGGAACTTATCTCCGTAGCAGCTGCCTCTAAGCTGCTTACCAACATGGTGTATCATTACAAAGGCCTGGGCTGTCCATGGGCACCATGATCTGTGGCTGGGATAAGAGAGGCCCTGGCCTCTACTACGTGGACAGTGAAGGGGACCGGATCTCAGTAGCTACCTTCTCTGTAGGTGCTAGCTCTGTGTATGCTCATGGGGTCATGGATCGGGGCTACTCCTATCATCTGGAAGTGAAACAGGCCTATGCTCTGGTTCTTAGAACCATCTGTCTACCAAGCTACCTACAGAGATTCCTACTCAGGAGGTGCGGTCAACCACTATCATGGGCAGCAGGTTGGTTGGCTCTGCGTCTCCAGTGACAATATAGCTGATCTACATGACAAGTATAGTGGATCTGAAGGAGGGTGGATGTGGCTGCTTGCATTTCTGGGGTGACTGTCATTGGTAATAAGGATACAGTGTCCCATCCTGTCTATAGTGGAGGGTCCTCAATTTGTATCAGTACTTTTTTTAAAGCTCTGGAACATTGACCTCTATATGTTACCAGTTGTTAATGAGCTGCTGCAGAGGTGACTATTTGTTTTACTTTCTTGGATGTTAATATTACACTACTCGACCTCAAAAAAAAAAAAAAAAATCTAGTGATTTATACTTAGCATGTATCTTAATCAACTTCATAATCCTGTTTTTTTTTTCCTGAGTTGGGGTCTCATTTTGTTTCCCAGGCTGGAATGCAGTGATGCAATTATGGCTCACCGTAGTCTTTTTTTTTTTTTTTTTTTTTTTAGGTATACAAATGTTTATTATGCGGGTACCCTTGTTGATGAGGTGTGTCCCTCCCTCCCCTGGCAGTTTCCCTCAACTGCCAATCCCACACCCCCTCCCCTGGCAGTTTCCCACTACTGCCAATCCCTTTCTTATAGTATTGTGATAATTGTTCAAGGTCCACTTATGAGTGAGAACATATGGTACTCTGTTCTTTGTTTCTGTGATAGATCACTGAGTATGATAGACTCTAAATCCAAGTTGCTCCAAAGTCCGTATGTTTGTCCTCCTTTATGGCTGCATAATATTCCATTGTATATAATAGTCTTGACCTTCTTTCAGGTGATCCTTCCACTTCAGCCTTCCGAGTAGCTAGAACTATAACTACTTGGTATGACTACACCACTACACCTGGCTAATTTTTTGATTTTTTGTAGAGATGAGGTCTTGCAATTTTGCCCAGGGTGGTCTTGAACTCCTAGGCTCAACAGCCCTCCCACCTTTGCCCCCCAAAGTGCTGGGATTACAAGCGTGAGCTACTACACTCAGCCCTGTTTCTTTTTAACGATACTTCTTTGTGAAACTTAAATTTGTAACTGAGTGCTAAATAATATGTATATAAAAATAGATGCTCATCTTGGACAGTTTTTGAAGATTACTCTTCTTTTCTCAGAAGAATAATTGAAATATGACTGCCATGATTCCATCTGTATAGTGAGGGTGGAATGTACTTTCATCTACCTTGACATAGCTGCTAATATGGAAATGTAAGCAAAAAAGGGGGGAAGGGGAAAAAGCCAGATTCCAATAGCTGCTTTCTTCATATTGCTTAAATTTTATTTTCTTAGAATGACATTGACACCTGGCAGGTTATTTTTATTAATGAATATCATTGAGATTGTTCAGTAGTCATGGAATTGGGAGGTGGTGATGGTTAGTGCTTTTTGGTTTCTGAAATGAACACTGAAGACTTCAGATTGAAATCTGAGTATATCTCTCTTATGCCCTTCATAATAAAAAAGCATTGATTAAGTGACTCTTATGTGAAACATGTTCTGTTGTATACTATATGAAGAGATTGCTCCTCTCTAGGTGTTTGTTGTTTAAAGTGAACAGTCACAGAATAAACATTCATTAGGATCAAACCTCAAACAGGTACTTAAGATGTGTTTATATTTCATGGATGTAGTAGTGCTCAAAGATTGGTATGAGGGAAGTACATTAATTTAATTAGTTTAACATTCCCATGGCTGGAACATTGACCTCTATATGTTACCAGTTGTTAATGAGCTGCTGCAGAGGTGTTCCCATTACTTCTAGTTACTTGGGAAATTTTTTGTGAAGAAGACTGATTTCCAAAGTGATTTCAGTGATAGTTGTTTGAAAAAGACTGATCAGTGAGAGTGAAAGGGACAAGGGAAGAGAGCCCAAGAGACAAGGGAAGAACAATGGGCTGATAAAGAGAATAACTATATATATTCTCATGAGGAAAGGAACTGTGGTCTATAGGAGAGTAACAAGAGTAGCGTGTCCTTGAAGTGTGGTGATAGGAATGTGAAACTTAGATTGGCATTAACTCCTGGTCAATAGGGTGGTATGACGTTTCTGCAAAGGTTTATGACAGGATCTTGTCATTATGGATGGAAGAGAAGCTAAGCGTTTTTTTTTTAAGACTCCCACATTTTATTAGGAACTGCATGACACCCATTTAAACATATCAGAGTCTCTAGAACTGTGGCATTTTAGTCTCAGCATACTTTAACACAAATCACATATAAACTTAGATTACTTTAAAGATTTATTGTATTACTTTATGCATTTTAGTTTTTATTAAAAATGAAGTTTGATCTATAGTAATACCTGTGATGAAGAAGAAGGTTAAATCAAAATTTGTGGAAAGTAGCACCCATCTTAGGGAAATGCCATCATGTCAAATACTTCAAAATGCCTGGATTTCAAAGGTGTCAGTTAGAGCCATATTTCTTGAATTTTTTTTTAACTCACCAAGCTAGATTGTGTCGTTCTAATGTGGTAACATATATCTCAGAAAATTATCCTGGTACTGATTATCTCTTGGGAAGAGGTTCAGAGAGGTGAACTTTTAATAAGACTTTGGTGTACTTATGATACATTTGTCCGGCAAAATCATTACAGTAGCTGACCTTACTGATATTGGTTTTTTGATACCATCTGATTACAACTCTGTGGCAATTTCTTCAAGTGAAAGGTAATTTATGAAACTTACTGATAAGACTACTTACATTTAAAAAAGCTTTTTATTGCTTTTAGATATTCTTGGAAAAGGCTAAGATGTCCTAGGCTCCCCTGTTAATGTTGTGCTTCCCTGAAGTCAATGGTAGCAGAGTAGCAGAATCAACTCTAAGTGATAGTAAAAGAAGGACTACTGTGGCAAGATTGGTGATGAGTGCTTTATTCAGTGATTATTGGCACATAAAAAATGCCGCAGAAGAGGTCATAAAAATGTTGGTGGAATTTTGAAGATTGATGAGAAAGACTGATTTTTAAAAATCATCTTTACATTCTTCTTTTTTCTTCAGAAATAAGAAAAGAGCCTTTATTTCATTTGAATGTCAAATCAAAAGTAGTTAGTATTCATCAGATTACCCTTCTCCCTTCTAATGTCGAAGAATTCAAGATCTCAGGAAGTTGTAGCTGAAGCTTTATCCTCAATTCCAAAGGAATTTTAAAATCAGCTTAACCTCAGCATTTAGAAAGAAACTAAATCATCTAATATCTAGCTTGGTATTACTTATAAGAGCATAGGTGCTAGAGAAGTAATCAAAATGACTGTGAAAATTGAT
Organism: Tarsius wallacei; assembly: GCA_963574415.1. NCBI lineage: Eukaryota > Metazoa > Chordata > Mammalia > Primates > Tarsiidae > Tarsius > Tarsius wallacei. The sequence continues at coordinate 5,415 of CAUYQG010239498.1, read as the reverse complement.
TATGTCAGATTTATTTCCTATTCTTCTGTAAATAGAATGAAAGACCTATAGACAAGGATAAAATAGTAAGTTACTCTTTTGGAGGGTTTGGGGTATGTCTCACTCTGTTGACTAAGCTAGAGTGAAGTTCATAACTCACTACAGCCTCAAACTCCCAGGTGCATGTGATCCTCGCATGTCAGCCTCCCAAGTAGCTGGGATTACAAATGCAAGCCACCTTGCCTAGCTACTTATTCTTTCTTAATTTTAGTAAGCTTTTGATTTTGACTCATGCAACATTCTTATTGACAATCTAGGAAAGCCCTCCAACTTTTTTTACTGAACTTTAAGCATCTTCATAGAAAAAGGGATACAATAAAAATACCACTTTATTTACATCTTTACAAGTTGATTGCTTTCCTCTATCACTGAATTTTTGTTTGTTTTGTTTTGGGGGGCTTTTTTTTTAGTAGGATCTCACTATGTTGTTGCCCTGGCTAGTCTTGAGTTCCTGGGCTCAAGTGGTCTTCCTACTTTGGCTTCCCAAAGTATTGGGATTACAGACATGAGCCACTGCTCCTCGCCCCGGATATGTTTTTAGTTGTTGTTTTGCCTTCTGTCTTATTGATATATCCTAATTTTTATAATTATTCTCCTACTAAGGAGTATTTGGATGACTTCTAATTTTTCACTGTTTTAAATAGCACATCTAAGAATATAAGATTATTTTTCATCATTCTTCCTCCCTTCTTCCTTATCTCCCTCTTTTCTTCCTTCCTTCTTTTCTCTTGAGGGTATTGAATATTTTCTTACATTCCATATATTGCTTGATAGAATTATTGGGCCAGAAGATATTAACAGTTTTATATTTTTTGTTTTATATTCTTGATTACTTTTCAGGAAGATTGAATCAACTAATAATATCACTAAGTAAAAATATAGCCTAATCAACATGAGATTTTTATAATTTATATCTTGTTACTTATGTAGTAGTACTTTAAAGCTGTTTTAACTGGTATTTCTTTAATTTCTGTGTGTTTTTTTCATGATTCCTTTCCATTTGTTTTTTTCAAAATTTATCTTTTTCTCTCCTTGACCACTTATGAGTGACTTTTAGGTGTTGCCCATATGTAATCGTAAGCTTATTTTCTTTTACATTTTTGGACAAGAATTTATCAGCTTTTCTCAGTGTGTTGTGTTGCTTTTTCTATTTCTTTATAACATTTTAGTAAACTGATGTTTTGTTATCTATCTTTTCCCCGAGATAGCTCTTAATTATCACAGAAGATTGATGTTCTGGTTTCTTTATTTATAAAATAAATATTTGAGGCCAGGCGCGATGGTGCAAGCTTATAATCCCAGCATTTTGGGAGGTCGGAGTGAGAGGATTGCTTGAACCCACGGGTTTGAGACCAGCCTGGGCAACTTGATGAGACCTCATCTCTACAATAAATAAAAAAATTAGCTGGGCGTGGTAGTGCATGCCTATAGTTCCAGCTACTGGAAGGCTGAGGTGGAAGGATCGCCTTAGCCCAGCAGGTTGATGCTGGGGTGGCGGCGAGCATGCCAATGTGCTCCTGCCTGGGCAATGGAGTGACTCCAACTCAAAAATATAAAATAAAATAAAATAAAATAAGAAAATAAATATGTATATTCAATCTGTAGGATACACAAGCACATGAGACATTATATGGATCTAAATACAAATTTTTTTTTGAGTCAGAGTCTCACTCTGTCACCTAGACTGGAGTGCAGTACCATGCTCATGGTGGCCGTAGCAGCCTCAATGACCTGCTGAGCTCAGGTGATCCTTGTGCCTTAGCCTTCCAAGTAGCTGGTACCACAGGCACACACCACCATGCCCAGATAATTTTTTGATTTATTGTAGAGATGAGGTCTCGCCACGTTGCCCAGGCTGATCTCAAACCCGTGGGCTCAGGCAATCCTCTAACCTCTGCCTCCCAAAGTGCTGGGATTACAGGCATGAGCCACCATGCCTGGCTATAATTTTCATATTAATATTCAATTATCACAGCAATTTCTGAGTGGTGATTCCTTTCCCTCACATTGAGTTGCTACTGATTTCTAACTTATTTATATATTAAATAAATTATACCAAAGAAGCATATCTATCATATTTCTTGAGTGTCATTTTTCCTCAAGCCTATGCCATATCATTTTTATTACTCTTCACATTTTGATAGCCATAAAATAATTGTTGTCCTCTTATTTTGTATATTTATTTTATGAGGCTGGTAATCATTGAATATACAAAAGGATTTCATTGGTATTGAATTAAACTTATTTTTACCTTAGAGCTTTTATTATCTTTGCAACACTTTGTCTTATCAGCTTAAGTATAGCTTTTTATTTATTTATGACTTTCTTTACCATTAACAATTTGTGGCCAAGTGTGGTGGCTCACACCTATAATCCCAGTACTTTAGGAGGCCAAGGCAAGGCAGGAGAATCACTTGAGCCCAGGAGTTTGAGACCAACCTGGGAAACATAGCAAAACCTTGTCTCTACAAAAAATAAAAACATTAATTGGGTATGGTGGAATACACCTGAAGTCCCAGCGTCTCTGGAAGCTGAGCTGGAAAGATCACCTGAGTCCAGGAGGTCAAGGCTGCAGTGAGCCATGACTCTGCCACTGTACTCTCTCCTGAGTGAGACCCCAACTCAAAACAAGCAAACAAAACCAATTTGTTTCTTTCCTTAAATAAGTACCTTTCGTTTGGTTAAAATAGCATCTGAGCATTTCAAGGTTTTTTTTTTTCTTCTTTATTTTAAAGATGTGGGGTACAATTCAGGGCTATGTATACAAACATTTATTTTACAGGTACCTTTGTTGAGGAAGTATGCCCCTCCCTCCCCTATTTCAAGGTTTTTATCTTTTGTTAATGGAATTTTTATTTTGCTATATCTTTTATTTACATGTCACTATAATTTAGGAATTCAATATAAGTAAATATATTTTACATGTTACATTTACTGCTCACAGGGAAAGATATGATATTGACCAAACTATCCTATAAGGAGTCTTTTTAAAAATTTTCTTTAGGGATTTCTGTGACCACAACTTCTGCCGTAGTTAACAGAGAGGCCACCCCAGCAGCATCCAATAAAGATGTTCTTACAACCTTTGTTGGGTCAGTGATTCCTTTTTCTACCATATTCACAAAATCTCCAATCATAGCATCATAATCAATTTCTGAGGAACTCTGCATAATTTTCTCAACTATCAAAGAGCCTTCAACGCCTGCATTCTTGGCAATGGTCATTGCAGGAATTTTGAGTGTTCTTTTAATAATTTCTCTAAAATTTTTTGATCTAATGAGTCCAAGGCACTGAAGCAGGGCACAACCCCTGCCCAGAGCAATGTCTTCTTCCACAGCTGCTCATGTAGCATTAAGGGCATCTGTAACCCTGTCTTTCTTCTCATTCACTTCAACATCACTTGTCCCACCAACCTTCAGCACAGCTACTCCATCTGAGAGCTTTGCCAGATGTTCATTCAGCTTTTCCTTCTCATATTCACTAGTTGTGATATCCAGCTGCTCAATGATTTCTGTTTAAAGTTAAAAAAAAATATTCTCCCTCATAGCCTGGAGACACTCATGAAAAAAGCCAGAAACTTACAGAACTTACTGAGAAAGGGTCTGGGAAAAAAAGAAGAAAAGCAGGGAATTTAAAAAAACAAAACAAACAACCTACACCTTGGAGATTTGGTGATTGGACTATATGTGCACATTGCAGATTTCTGCTCTTAAATCATACTTCATTTAGACCAGGGGTGTCCAACCTTTTGGTTTCCCTGGACTGCATTGAGTAAAGAGGAATTGTCTTGGACTGAACATAAGTTATATAATATAGTTCATGTGTGTGTGTGTGTGTGTGTGTGTGTGTATAATAATAAGACTTCCAAGAGTACGTGGCCACACCAGAGTCTAGCGTGGCTTCCAATATTTTTATTATAAAGTTTAGAAAATGAAAATGTCTATCAATGTCAGGTTTGATGGAAGTGGTGGCAATTCTTAGTGACTTCTCAAGGTGCTTGTCAGAAATGTTCGAATTTTGTCTTTGTGTGCCTCATAATTGAAAATAGCTGCTCACAAATGTATGTGCTGCCATAAAACAATATCATGAGTAAGACGTGATTGTGAACTTCAAAAAAGGAACTACGCATGGATCACAAAGAAAATAAACACTAGACCGGGCTCGGTGGCTCAGCCTGTAATCCCAGCACTTTGGGAGGCTGAGGCGAGTGGATTGCCTGAGTCCACGGGTTTGAGACCAGCCCGGGCAACTTGGCAAGACGTCGTCTCTACAATAAATAAAAAATTAGCTGGGCATGGTAGCGTGTACCTGTAGTTTAGGCTACTTGGAAGACTGAGGCAGAAGGATCACCAGAGCCCAGCAGGTCGACACTGGGATGACTATCAGCGTGCCACTGCACTGCACTCCAACCTGGGCGATAGAGTGAGACTCCAACTCAAAAAAAAAAAAAGAAAAAAGAAAAGAAACAATAAAAAGCACATTATGTTAAAAGACTTTGTGGAGCTGCATTACTAGCTGTGTGGGCTACGAGTTGGACGTGCCTGATTTAGACCAATGGTCATTGGATTGAAGACTAAAAGGCACTAGTGTGGCAATTCGTTTTCACTGGCCTTTTCCATTTTATAAAAGTCCTTTCATTCTTTTTTCTTCCATAGCTAATCTCCTTGAAAAAAATACCTTGCTGGGGGTGGTGGTGGGGGAGGTGGAAAAAAAAAAAAGAAAAAATACCTTGCTGTTTTTTTTTTTTACTTCCTTGGCATTTATTCACTTCACTGAAATTTGACTTTTGTCCCTACCCTACTGAAATGTCCTAGTTAATGTCCTTAATGATACTTCTCAGCCCTTATCTTAATTTACTTTTTGCAGAATTTGAGACTGTTAATCACTTCTTTTTTGATAGTTTCCTCTAAATCAACTTAAGTAATCACTTTTCTTTTTCCTCTTCATTTTCTTCCTACATCTCTGAACTCTTTGTAGTTTCTTTTTTTCCTTCTATCATGTTGGGGATTCACTGGGATCTATGCTTGAACTTCTTTTTTCTCATTCTATGTTTTCTTTCTGGATATTTTATCTGTGGCTTCAATTTCCACTACCCTAGACACTGATAACTACTAAATGTATAAGTTTATTAAGTCCAGACTGTGTTCCTAGATACAAGACACGTACACTCAACTTCCTGTTATAAATTTCTACTTGGGTTCAATCCAGGCACTTTAAACTTTTTTTTTTTTTTTTTTTTTTATTTTCTTTTATTTTATTATGTTATTGTGGGGTACCGTTAGGGGTTAGGCATACAAAAATATTTCGTTCAGGTACCCTTGTTGATAAGAGGTGTCTCCCCATCCTCAGATAGATACCCACCACCATTAATCCCAT
>CAUYQG010239496.1:0-71808 GCA_963574415.1 Tarsius wallacei | reverse complement strand
ATATGTGTTAATTAACTGTTTATGTTATTGTCAAGGCTTTTGGTCAACTGTAGGCTATCCGTGGTTAAGTTTTTGGGACGTCAACGTTTTTATGCAATTTTTTTGGAACTGGGCAAAGGGTCAGTGCCCCAACTCCCATGTTCATCAAGGGTCAACTGTGTTAAGTAAATTTTAGTTCTTACCAGGATTATAGAAAAATTGTATGGGAGAATGATTTAAATTCAAAAGCACAAAAACATAATCATGCATGTTTATCAACTGAAAAAGAGTGAGATTAGAACAACTCCAAAGACTTTACTACTTTCAGAGCTCAGGAAGAAAGTTCCCAAATGTTTATTCAGCATTTACCGTGGGGTAAGAGAAATTTCAGGTGTGTGGTGAAGGGCCAACGTTTAAATGGCCATGGTCAAGCTAAGCCTCACCCAGAACATGTGAGCTGAGCTTACAGGCATGAAGGAGCTGTATATACAAACATTTGGGGGAAGCCTTTCAATGAAGCTTTACTCATTCACACAAAACCATACTTGAAGACACATGTACACACATTCCACACCCAACACAAATCCTTAGACTTCCCCCACCTGAGTGATCAAGGCCTATACATTTATCCTACACACTGAGGGAATTTAGTACTTAAATAATGGAATTTAAATATTTTATTCTTAATTAATGTTTAATATTATCAAATCACACGTGTTTCTAATACACTTGAAAACAAATTATTACCAAATACCTGGACCTCAATATTCTAAATATGCAAAATTATGAGATTCAGAATACATGAGGTGATTAGGAATTTAAAAGGTATAATTTTGAAAAATATAATTTTTTAAAAAATCAGATGTTAAATACTTTTAATGTTCTGAACCAGATGTGAAATTATTTCAATTAAAGGGGAAAAAATATCCAGGTAACTAGGAGTCATGTAAACAATGCTAAATAACCAAAAAAAAAAAAAAAAAGTTTAGGATTGGCAATGACATAAAGAGTCCAGAATTTACAAAACACTATTCATTGGTTCCCAGGTAAACTACAAGTACCCAACGATACTTCTTGGTTCTTATCCTCAGAAAGTACATGACACTGAAACTTCTACTGACACTCACTGATTTTGGCATGACGCATTTTCAATTGTATTAAATCAACAGGGTTTCCATTGTATTTAAGGAGGAGACAAGCCTTCAATTAATCTACTGGTCATCCAGCCAGGGAGACAAGATCTGAGAAAGAGTTTGAATATTATATGCAAAGGTTAGCATTATGTGCAAGTGGTTTGCTTCATGGAATTTCCAAAGCAACACAGAACTTGCACATGGACAGCGCAGAAAAATCTTAAATGTTAGGAAGCCTAAAAACTTATGATTAACTATTTTAAAGCCAGCCATGTTCACAAAAGAAAAAAAAAGAAAAGAAAAGCTAAAGTTAATTTTAGGGATATTATATAGATATCTAGTAAAATGTCATTTTTCTTTTCTCTTCTGTAGTTAAAAGTTCTCAAAGAAACATAGTATAACTCAGTGGCAATTATTTAGCCTAAGATAAAAAGAAAATGTTACCCATATCCAGATGTGAGTTGAGACTTAGTGTATAGTAGATTAAGAGGCATTTTCACCCACCCACTGATTTGATAATACTTGTAAACTACTTCTGTAATTTTAAAGTATTATGGAATGATTACAAAGAAAGCCTTGTGCTCACAGAACTGACAACATAGTAAGTTTTCCACCTCTGGATTCCACATAACACTACATGGTATCCTGCTTGAACAGGTACAGACTTTGTGTGGTTCCAGGTTTTAACTGAGCAAATCATGCTGATACTTCTTTGGACGTACAAGACCCTATTTATCCTTAGAGTTGATGCATTTTTGTCACTGAGCAGAAAGTTCTATCAATTCTACTTGGCCTGATAAGAAGGGAGGGTAGAGGTCTTCATTTGCTCTGTGTCCCACAATTTGCAACCCAACTGCTACCAGGTTGGGAGAGAAACCAGGATGTGGATTTGGGGATATTATGAGCATAAAAAGAAGGAGGGACCTCCTTCCTTCCATAGGGCCATTTTCTTCCTTTTCTCTTTTCTCTTCCATCAACATATTAGGAAAGCCATCTTTATCCTATCACTTGTATATAAAATCAATCTTACAAAAGATTTTTGTTTTCCTAAGTTCTATTTTAATGACCTATTTCAGGCAGGATAAAATCAGTTAGTATGTAAAGAAATATGAAATGTGACACTTTAAAAATCAACCTGTAATTTGCTTTGTTGTCTTCAATTTAGCAGAGTGAGTTATTCATTTCTTGGCTGTTTATGTACTTAAAACAATAAGATAAATGCATATTAAAATTATATAGCATTTATGTAAGCATAATGACTCTTTCTTCCCCACATCCATAAGAGTCAGGGCTTAGCTAATGACATATTTATAGACGCTATATATCCACCAGACAAAACTTCACCTCATTTATAAATTAGGTAGCTATGTACACCTGTCACTCAATAAATCAAGAGCAATTAAGAAGATACATTTAGCTGCCCACTACCCTAGACATATGAAGATTTGTTTTGTTCTCAGATACTTTATGTACTAATTGGCAAAAAAAAAAAAAAAAAAAGATAGCTATTTTACAGGCTTCAAGTGATGAAATCCCCCATCTCCTAAGAGTTCATGTAAGTCACATTTCAAGCCTTTCATACGAAACCTATTCTGTAACTTCCTGCAGCAAGAGGCAGGGCTGTGGTGTTTCCCTGCCTGTGCATCTTCAGATCTGCAGAGGCCAAATCTTTTTCCACTGCAGGCTTTCTAATTGGGAGAATGCCTTCCCACAGGACAATGCACTTCAAACATATCGATAATGGAAAAGGGCAAGATGTATACTCAGCTTCTGTGAAATGAATGCATGTCACCAATATCCGGTAACCACCAACGTGTGCTTTTATGCAGTTTGTCTACAATGGTCTTGCATTTACCCAATCCTCAGTGGTTTCAAGGCCTGAGAAAGTGTCTATCCCTGAGAAAATGAAAACTGACCTCTAGTTGACTTGTAAAAGGATTGTCTAGCTACCTCCTGGCTTTCTTCTTGAAGTATTTTAAATATTGATGACTGACAAATGGACTATTCCCTGGCAAAAATTAATTCCAATGAACATTGCTTTTTTCTTCCAAAACTGCCTTTACTCTTCAGGGACCTGGATGTCTTAGAATTCCTTTCAAAGAGTTTTACGGTTAACATCACAACACCCTCTTAAGTCAAAGGCAAGGGGTGTGACAGTAAATGGTGCCCGCTTTCCCAAAAAAGATAAAGGAGAAACACAAAGGACTTGCTCAAGGCCACTCAGCAATTCAGAGGAAACAGTGATGAGAAGTCTGAGTCAGTGAACATGTGACCACTGCATGCCCAAAGCACACATTCAGCAAGAGACTTGAGCAATTCAAGAAATGCTTACTAGGCTGAATGTGGTGGCTCAGGCCTGTAAGCCCAACACTTTGGGAGGCCAAGGTGAGAGGATTGCCAGAGCCCAGGAGTTTGAGACTAACCTGGGCAACATGGCGAGACCTCATCTCTACAATAAATAAAAAAAAATTAGTGAGGTGTGGTGGTGAGTACCTGTAATCCCAGCAACTAGGAAGGCTGAAGTGGGAGGATCGCCTAAGCCCAGCAGGTCAATGCCGAAGGAACCGTGATTGTGCCACTGCACTCTTTCCTGGGCAACAGAGTGAACCTCCAACTAAAAAAAAAAAAGATAAAAGAAAAAAAGAAAAAAGAAATGCTTGCTATATGCTTGCTATCTGCCTCATTATGCATGATGCTGTGTGAATGCTACTGCCTTCACGATACATAGACATCTACACTATTTTTAATTGACTACATCCACAAAATGTAAAGGAAGATACTTATCAATGTACTTCATCTACCACTGAGATGAACAAGCAGACATCAGTAATTCACTGTCCAAAGGTTAAGTCTCTACGTTCAGAAGAAAGAACAGAAGAAACACGAAGACTTGACAGTGAGAGCTATGTACAACATAAACAGAGAGAGGCAATACAGCTCACCAGTCTAGAGGGAGGGAATTAGTCTAGGACATTTCCAGGTGTCCTGATCTGTATAATACTATCAATGACATGGAAGTACCTGTCTTAAAGGGAGGGTAAGGATGATGCAAGAGATAATTCAAGCAAAGTTCTTCATCCAGTTACTGGAATGCATATTGAATTGGAAGTAATTTTTATTATTTTTATTAACAATAATGTCCACATATCTTTCACTTAAGAACACAAGAGGAGGCCAGGCATGGTGACTCATGCCTATAATCCCAGCACTTTGGAAGACTGAGGTGAGAGGATTGCCTGAGCCCATGGGTTTGAGACCAGCCTGGGCAACTTGGTGAGACCTCATCTCTACAACAAATCAAAAAATTAGCTGGGCATGGTGGCGCATGCCTGTAATTCTAGCTATTTGGAAGGCTGAGGAAGAAAGATCACCTGAGTCCAGCAGGTCAAGGCTGCGATGGCTGTGACCGTGCCACGGCACTCCAGTCTGGGCAACAGAGTGAGACTCCAACTCAAAAAACAAAACAAAACAAAAGAACACAAAAGGAGAGGAAAGGAAACTATATAAACCCACAAAAATAAGCACTCATAAGTTTACAATAGTATTAAGAAAATAAAATTCAGTAGTCAAACAGTCACTCTTGGTTTATTCTAGAATATTTTAATCTGATCCCAGAGACAGCAATAAGCAATGAAACTAAAATAAAAGCAGTTCCTTAGAACATTCCCTCGTTGTTCGCCATGGTATCTTATTAACTTGGCGGTTAGATCATACAGCACTAGTGTTTAATCAGGAGAAATTTATGCTAAAAGAAGATGTTAAAAATTATGATCATATTACTATCATCTTTGAAATACAAGTTCCTTTCCAAAGGATGAGCTTTAGTTAAAGTCTTAAATGTTTTGCTTATGTTCTTTTGAACTGTCGAAGGTGACCACATCTAAAGAGGTCGTTTGCATTCATCTGCTGAACCCAGGGTGGGGTTTGAGGAACAGCAAAGTGTTCACTTAGAAAAAAAAAGGAAGAAAAGATATCCACAATCAAGTTCTTTAATTTATTGACATAGTTGGAATTTGAAGAGCAAGTTCCAGTTAAAACGACCTAAGAATCGGATGGATTTTTTTCTACTTTAGCTGGAGAAGAGGGCCAGAAACCACACGATTATACATCAAATGCACAAACAAAACACATAGGGGAAAATCTCAGACAGTTGAAGGAGCTCTTCTGCAGGAATTATTTGGAACTACCAGCACACTGGTGTCTGCTGTCGGTGCCAATTACAGTGACCAAGAGGATCTCTGCTTTTTTTTTTTTAAATGTCTTAGCCAGCTACAAACTAGATGACAAAGCAGTTTCAAGGCTAAAATCTGCCTGTGCCCACTTCCTGAGATGCTGAAAGAATGTGTATGTGTGTTTGTACATGTGTTTTCAAGTATCATTTTTAAAACACTAAAACTGAGCTTCATTTGATGGTAAAATGGGCAGCGGCAGCAGCACCTTTGTCTAAGTTATAGCCAAGGGCCAAATAGCAAGTGAGATATTGGTTATATAAAAGTGTAGATTTCCCCATGGCCAAGCTGGAGAATACTAACCTACAAAATAAAATAAAATAAAAATTTCACCTAAACTCCGGGATAACCATCTTGGCCCCCATGCTAGTTTTCGGGATGTGACCTCCTTTCTTCTGACTGTGAGAAATATCATGACCCCACTGTACAAATGATGGGATCACTACTAAATTGATCCCATGTCTACCATGCTTATGAGAATCGGCTTGACTGGTGTAAAAAAAAAAGTTAGGCCAGTGCTGTGACTCACGCCTATAATCCCAGCACTTTAGGAAGCCAAGGCAGGAGGATTGTTTGAACCTAGGAGTTTGAGACCAGCGTAGGCAACACGGTGAAACCTCATTTCTACAAAAATAAAAATTAAAAATTAGCTGGGTGTGGTGGCATGCACCTCGGGAGACTGAAGTAGAAGGATGACCTGAGCCCGGGAGGTCAAGGTTGCAGTGAGCTATGATCATGCCATTGCATTCCAGTCTGAGTGACAGAGTAAGGCTTGAACTCAAAAAAGAAAAAAAAAAAAAGAAAAGAAAATCAAAGGCCCTTTTATGTTTTTTCTTTTTAATTTGAGATATATATATATTTACTTTGTATATATGTATATATTTATAAATAAATACATATATATGTATATATACATATAAATACTATATTTTCAATTCCTAAACTGTGTTAGAATTGGCGCATAAATATAAGCGAGTTTTGCCAAGATTGTGAAACATTCATTTTTAGTATTCTTTTAAAAAAAATTTTATTAAAAGAACTCTTAACATGAGATCTACCCTCTTAATAAATTAAAAAAACATGTTTAAGTGTAACTTTTTACATTTTTAAGTGTAGGAACACGTACAAGTGTTCAATATAGTCCTGTTAACTAGAGGTACAGTGTTTACAGCAAATCTCTAAAACTGATTCATCTTGCATAACTGAAATGCTGAGTTCACTAAGCAAGGCTTACTTCTTACACAGGCATTGTCAAAGCAGTGAGAAAGGCAGACCCAAAAGCTCAGACTCTAGATGCCCCAGGACTGAAGCCTGGTTGCAGGATCTACTGGCTGTGTGACTTGTGGGCAAGTTACTTCACTAACCTCTCTGTGCCTCATTTTCCTCAACTGTCAAATGGAGAAAAAAGAATTGCATATCATTAAATTGTGAGAAGGAACCATATGTTTATATATAATAGGTAATACGCATAGGGTGCCAAAAATGTATACACATTTTAGGAAAGAAAAAAAATTGTATTAAAATTGTAATACTCCATATATGCCAATAACAAATGATGAATACAAGTCACATTTGACTTCTGCAGGTGCTCAAAGTGGTCACCATCAGTGTCTAGACACTTCCGATTACAGTGAACTAAAAGTAATATATAGATAACATCTCTTTAATGTGTATTTTTTTTGGCACTCCACTGGTATATGTAAGTATAACAAATATACATGTGTGTATGTATATATATGTATATATATGCTCCTAATGTGTATGATATCTATACATTATATGCAACATATATTTTAATTGGATATATTTAATTTATACATATTTACATATATTTATATATATTGATTGAAAGTACATAGAACCAATACCAAGGAAGTATTGACATAGTTGCTGTCATCGTCACTGAAGCATCACGACCCCTGCAGAAAAGAAAATGTCATGGCAGGTGCCACAGGGGCCCTTGTGGTTTAATATCTCTCCTCACCAACTTTCTTGTCATTTAGATTCAGATAGATATGAAAAAACAAAATTCATCCGTTCGTGTTCTTGAAAAACTTAATTTTGCAATATCAAAAACACTGGCAAATACAACTCACAATAGAATACCTGTGACATATAAAATACACACACACACAAACACACACACACACACAGACACACACATGATTCTTTCTGTGTGCTGAGACTTCAGTTGGTGGTTATTTTACCCTTTAACTTTGGATTTTCCAAATTATCTACTTGCCTTTTATTATGTTCAGAAATAAAAAGATGCCAGGTGTGATGACTCACACCTGTAGTTCTAGCACTTTGGGGTTGAGGCAAAGAGGATTGCTTGAGTCCAGGAGTTTGAGACCAGCCTGTGCAACGCAGCAAGACCTTGTCTCTACAAAAAATAAAAATAAAAAAAGTTAGCCAGACATGGTGGTGCATGCCTGCAGTCCTGGCTACTCAGGAGGCTGAGATAGAAGAAAAAAAAAGAAATAAAAAGTCCACATTTTTAAGATGGGGATAATTTTAGCGTAACTGATCACCACTGATCCCTCTTTGAATAAGAAAGGCAGATGAGCACAGGAATAATATAAACATTGCTCTGAAAAATGAGAGTCTAGAGTGAACCAAATCTGAAAGAGATTAGTAGGAGAAATAAAACATTTGAGCAAACCATCTTGCTCTTTCAACCCAGAGGACAAACTCTCAACTCCTACAAGCCTGAGGTGGGATGACCACAATAGACAGGCTTATTGAATGTTGATGACAGACGACTACACACACATTTTCTCCCTTATTCCCACCCCCACCTTATAGGTAGCCATCAGGGCCACCATTTTCCAAAGAAGGAAACCAGGGCTCAAGGTCTCACAGCAGGTCAGGTGCTGCAGCGTCAGAATGCCAACCTCATATCTTGGTGCCACGTTAAATATCCTTCCACCAAGCCACAGAGGCCATGGCCTGCCTGGGGCCTTTCTACGACTCTCTTATGTCTTAATTCATTGCTTCTCCTGTGTCCCCTTATCCCCACCACCCTACAATATGCCTTTGGATACTGACCAATTTGCAACGAAAAGTCAGTAGGAATATAAAAGTCTCTCAAAGCTCCCACACAGAGGCCGTGGCTAAGGTGGGGGCAGCAGGCTCAAGTCCACCAGTGTCCTTGCAGTCATGCAGCTGCAGACACTCACATTCTGTCCCTGTGAAGCTTATAACGAGATTTCAGCACCCCTTGGAATCCTGTGTCCGCTGGCATCTGTGACCGTGGTGAGTGACTGCACAGGAAGTGACTCTGCTGAGCCCAGCCAGACCTGCCGTCTGGGCAGAGAATTGAGCATGGAGGCCCAGAAAAGGATGTCTGTCCTCTGTGGTTCTGGGGCAACCACTGGCCTGTCCTGGAAGACAGGAAGGGGAGAAAAAAATTACAGGATGTATAAGGAAAGCCTCACGGTCTGACTGTATCAAGTCACCTTATCTAGGCATTCAGTGTCCACCGCTTTACAGAAATAAAGAATTAAGATGCAGCATAAGAAAGGCCTTCCCCAGCTTGGATTGGCCCCCACATGTTTCTCATTTATGCCTTTCGGCAATATTTTTCATGTAATTTCTTTTGCTAATTATTAAACAAGGAAGTAAGTGCGGTGTCCTGAGTCACAGCCTGGTGTGTGCACATCCCGTTCAGAAAAGGCATTTTCTAGTTCTGTGCAAATATTAATCAACTTGTTCATTTTGCCAGGCAAGTAGTTAAGTAGTCCCAGTTCATCAGTGCTTAAACAGAGAGGTTAAAACAATAGAGCAATGTAATTGTGGAGCTCATGGTGAGGGCGTGTGGAAGCTTGTATTCCCTCAGGGATAAATAAATCAATCCTATTGCAGGTATTGAAGGAATAAACAGCCCTCCGCACCACAAGAGCTGATCAGTAACAAAACACTGATGCCAATCACCACCAATTTATTTTTAGAGACAGGATCTTGCTGTGTTGGCCAGGCTGACCTCAAACTCCTGTACTCAAATGTCCTCTTCCTTAACCTCCCAAGTAGCTAGGACTACAGGCATGCCACTGTGCCCAGCTGCCATCTATTCTTAAAACATCCATATATTCACTGGCAGATTCTGATTAGCTTAAAAAAGGCCCATTTTCTCTTCCTTCTGCCTGATTTTTCAAGAGATTCTTGCTTTTGCTCTTTCTAGTTCATGGCAGTCAACGTGCAGCATTTTGTGTTATATAAAGTGAGTTCTATCTCTTTCCTAGCACAATGCCTTGAGGAAATATTCTTTAAGGAGGCCAGGAGCTCTGATCCTGACTTAATCCTGTAAGAGTCCTGGGATGTGCTCAGAGCTTCTCTCTATGGCATCCACTGCCTGATTCTAGAAGTACTTGGGGCTTCAAGTAACTGTTGCCAAAATAGGAGTGTTCTGCTCCTAAAATTCACTGCTTTAACCCACATTTGAATTCTGTTCATGAGACAGAGTGCCTATTACTTTCTCAACAGATTAACTCCTTGATAGCAACAACTAGGGGGATTCGGCCACTCCAGGGTACCAGCAGGAAGGCTTTTGAAGGGTTGAAGAGTGTTTCCTTAATTTTTTATTTAACAAAATGAGTGATCTTTACATACTTTTTTTTGTTAGCTGTACTTATTTCAGAATGATGCCATAGCACTAAAAAACGAAGGTGTACATGACAAATAAATACACGCTCCTTAAGTGTTTACTCTTAGAAGTACTGGGAGAGACAGTTTAACCTTCAGAGTTGAGCCCTGCCAGTAATTTTCAGCATCCTATAGAGATTATCTTTCAATGATTTTCTGAACACAGTTCCTAGAGCCCTAACCCTTCACAAGGACAGTTTCATTCCTCACATGGGAATTTTCCCTGGGTTCTTTTCTTTCAGATGGTTTTCTATTTTAGATAAGGGCAGGGAGGAGATAGTGGGGAGGTAGCTTAGCTTTAACCTCCAGAATTGTGCAGTGAAACAATGAGACAGAAAACACTAGAAATGTAGAGCAAAAAATTAAAATGCATTGAACATACACAATACTCTAAAAAAATGATGTCCTTTTCCCAGAGGTACTACTTAAAATTCGGCTACCGAAATTAGGCGCATTCATCCTGAGTTAATAGTTAAAACAGCTAGGCTTTCCCTACACAGACCACTTAAGATAAGACTAATTATTATTCCCATTATACACATCATCGCAATAACAATAACCCTGACAATAACTATAATTTATTGGCTGCCCAACTACATGCCATGCCCCTTACTTAAAATATCTTCATTTAAGCCACGCAGTAGCATTATGAGATTGGTTCTCCAATTACTCCCATTACACAGGCAAAGAAACTGAACCCACAAGGGATAAATAATATATCCCGAATTCCTGATAATAAATGCCAGGATTTAAGCCAGATTGGCCTGATTCTGGACCTCTTAACCACTTTGCTACACTGCCTCAAACAAACACTTGGTACAAATAGCAATCAATGATGGTTAACAGGTTTTATTGAGCAACTAATTTCTACTTTTTCCTTAGGTTTCTCATCAAGGTTTCTGTCACTTTTATAGAGGTTCCTAAATCAAAACAGACTACAACTACACAATGCATGTACACACACATATAATCATAAGGTTGAATTTCATATGTATCAAAATAATGCTCATATAGGTACTGAACAGAATTATATCCCTACTCAGTTTGTTGTGCTTTACCTCAACCTGTAAGGTCTAGGAGCAGTACCAACATGGACATTTAACTTCTTATATCACATAGTATGTAGAGTAGGAGTTATTATTACATAAGCATCTCCCATTGTTAGAGTACTATTCCCTGCCCCTTGATGTATAGAAAGATCTAAAATAATATCAAACTGCAACCATGTTTGCTGACACAGCTGTGTACCACAGCCAAGAAGTCATCTTTTCCAAGTTGAAATGAAATGACACAGAACCAGATGTGTCACACTTCCTAAACTGTGGGTAGAACGATAATAGGAAACAACACTGCAAAATGACCCCAGATATTACACCATGTTTCATGCAAATGAAATGTGAGAAAAGAATTTTGAAACACCATTCTCAAAAGCCCATAAATAAACACATATTTCCTGAATAAAAATAATTTAATTATTTAAGATCCATTTCAATACATTTAAAATAATTGATACTGTAAAACAAACTTTGTAAGAATGCATGTAATATCACCACATTATAGGGGAGAATGCAACCTTTTCTTCCAGAAGAAAATGAAGTCTTGTCCTGGAGTCAGTCTCTAACACTAACATTATTGTACTTGAGACTATAAAGGCTCATGAAGACACAGGCTGTGAACCTTGGGAAGGAAATGACCGCCATATTGCTCCAGGAAGTGGAGACGTGGTAGAGTTTTCTAAACTGTTTGAACTAGAACTCAATGGTATCGTCAAACTATTGTTTTCCTTTCTTTGACCACTAAATACAGGGACCAGTCTTCTCTGGGGGTATGTGGCATCTTGTTATGGGCTTGACATTCAGAGCACTGCTTGCTCTGTTCTAGAATCTGTAATACTCAAGCAATGCTGCTGCCCTCCACCATCTCCAAACAAATGGGAAGTTAATTTGCATAAGCCTCATTTCCATTTTATTCATCCTCTGCCTAAATCTAGATCAGGATGTTTTAATACCATCCCATCCCACTGTGGGAAGTCGCACAAATTTAAAGGGCATTCGTGGTGGACAATTAGAAGGCATAGGTTGCAGAGTTGAGTTTATATTTGAAATTAAAAGCCGAAATAACAGAAAGCCTGTTGTGAGACAGAGAATAAAAAACACAAAAAATGCCAGCAGATGTGTAAATATGGAAGAATCCAAATAACCACCATGGACTTCTATCTCTATGGATTAGCTAGAAAGCCACTTTTAGGGGGTGGCTAGAACTCACTCCAAATACTTGACTTGTACTTTCACACTTAATCTTTTAAAGGATCTGGGAAATAAGGACTTTTTTTTTTTACTCCTTATGTACAAGTAAAAACCCAAAGGAAAAATAAATTCCAAAAGTAGGTGTTTTTGTCAAAATTAAAATCCTCTAAACAGCAGAAGCAAGATTCAAACCCAGTAGTGTCTGCCTCTGGACTCATTTCCTTTACTCACCACCCCACCTGTCTTCTGCTGACCGACTATTTTCTGATAGTAGCTCTTCATATAGCAGGAGTGTGTCCTAATAAGCTTACATGTATTATGCTTCAGGGATTCACTCAATTTTCGGGTGTTTTCTTCTCTCTGAACATTAGACAGACTAAAACTAAGACACACCATTAACTTTAAACTAAATCCTATTAAGGTTTATGAAGCAGATTTTTTTTAGCTGTGTGTGAATATTATTTTCCAAGAACAAACTGGCTTGTGTCATAATAAAGGTATTATAATAAAGATGCATACACGCACACACGTACATGCAGGAACACATAATCTCTTTTGCAAATATAATCTCGTTAGAAGGAAAAAACATACTTAACATTTGAAAATTCTGCAAAAATCCTGCAATACCACCAGCACCTTCCCTGGCTCATTAATTCTGCCCTAAATTTGCTACTGTCAGGCAAACCAGGCACACTGTCCAGGCAGACAACCACCTGCTCTTAGACTGACTGTGCCTGGTGTCTTGACATTCTATTGATTCCAATCCAAAGCTTATGTAAAAAGGGCAGTTCGGAGTCCAAAAGGAATTTCAGCCACAAACGCTTTGGGAGAAATCCAAACAACTAAAAACAGAAAGAAAGACAAGATGCAAATCTGAGTGACCAAACTGAGACAACCCGAACCAGACTGCAGGATGTTCAAGGACAGATCTCCAAATGACCCAGGCATCCCCTTTTGATAACCGCTTATTTTAGGAAATCCCAATCCCCTGTGGATGGAATAACTACCCCTCCTCCCAATCTGGAATATTGGTGGATATAGTCACCAAGAAAGCATGCACTGTTATCCCAGCAGTGTTGTTTTAGAAGAGAACGCTGTCATTTTTGCCCTTTAAGTACTTATGCATATTCAACAGAAACTTGCAATCCTATAAATACAATCCTGATAATGACAAAGGATTAGAGTTATGAAGCAGTTAAAAACCACTAGAAACTATGCAAAGAGCTTAAGACTATCACATCCTTTTATCTGCAAAACAACCCTATGAACTAAGAGTTTTATTTCCATTTTACAGATAAGGAAAATCAGGGTTCAGAGAGGTAAATTAATTTGCTCTAAGTAACTAGAAAATGAGATATGAGGAAAGACAGGGCATCAGGATTCATTTATAAATTTTCTGACAATTCCCGGCCACTCTCCTTCCTTCTCCCAATAATCTAGGCTTGAATGAAATGGGTATATGCCCAACTTCTAGATCCTGGCACTAGCGGCTTGGGTGGCAGCTACTGGTTATAATCAACTCTGTATGAACAAGCTGGCTCTAGAGGGTTCTTTCAATCCAGGTCAATCCCCCTTGGTATTTATTTTAGCCAAGAGAAGACACACATTTCAAAATGAAAATATTAAAAGGAAGGAGAAGAAGAAACCTGTGATTCCATGGAGTAGTGTGGCCTGCCACTAGCCAACCTCTCCTCTCCATCCTCCCACTTCCACCAGCCCACTGCACAGTCCCCACTGATTTCAAAGGCAACTTCCAGGGGCAGGAAAAGCCAGGAGGTCCAACCCGGCTAGCAGAAGGAAGGACCTCTTCAGTAGGGGAGGACAGAGAAGGATGAGAGCTAGTCGCTGCAGATACCAGTCATCTCAAAACATGAATTCAAAGTGCTTTTCCAACGCTGATTTCTACCCAGGACTCCAGGACGAATCAGAAGCTATGAGGTTCCAACAAGGAGGAATGTGTTTCTGCTGCTCAGATATTTCCCAGGTTTGCAAGATAATTCCAGGTTTTGGAGTGGCAGTCTGTGTCTGAGGAGCAGGGACAGCCATCTAGGTGTCAATTATTCAACCTGCAATAGGTCATGACTTTAAGCATTATTATAATCTGAGGCAATACTCCTTCTTCAAAAATAAAAGTCCCTGAATTGAACAACATAAAGTAATATGTGAAATAGCTAGTAAGTTCCTTAAAATTGGTTTGTGATATTCCTCAACCCCATCCTGGCCACAATGCTACAGCATCTGTTTCCCTTGCCAATGTCAGGGTCAGGACTTTCCCTGATGTCAGGGAAATGCCTCCTTCTCTCACACTGTTGTAAAAGATTACTTCTTTCAGGCAGCCACTTAGCCATCCATTCTCGGTTTATCGCCATCGGTTAACATTGTTATTGCCACCATTATTATTCAAAATGATTATAGTCTTATAAAGATGTTCTCCTCTGATGATAATGTTTGCAATATGCTTTTATACGGCCTAGTTAATATAGTGAAACTGCAGCTGTGTGAATGGTTACACATAGAACTAGGGGGAAAAAATAGGTGCCAAAGTAGTTTGTTGTTTTGTTCTCTTGTTTTGTTTTTGTTTTGTTTTGTTTGTTTTGTTTTTTGAGACAGGGTCTCACACTGTCACTCAGGCTGGAGGGCAGTTGCACAGTCTTGGCTCACCACAGCCTTGACTTCCTGGGCTCAGGCAATCCTCATAAGTAGCTTCCCAAGACTCCCAAGCAGATGGAACTACAGTAGCATGCCACCACGCCCAGCTAATTTTTTGTAATTTTTGTGAAGACAAGGTCCCACTATGTTGCCCAAGCTGGTCTCATCTCAATCTCCTGGGCTCAAACAGTTCCCCCACTTAGGTCTCCCAAAGTGCTTGGATTACAGGCATGAGCCACTGCTCCTGGCCACCAATGTATTATTTAGACAACAAACTGAGGGTCTTCATGTGCATAGGTAACAAAAAAAAAGATGGCACTGGGTGCAACATTAAAAATATCTGGCTTTCTTCTGCATAAGTCACAGTGTGATAAACTCTCTAAGGATAGTGATGGGCATTTGTGGAATAAAGGCCAAAGTTTGTCCATGACCTTCTCCCTCAAGTCCTGTTGACAGTAAAACAAGTAAAACACACATCGAAGATAGGGCATGGTCCTCGGAGGCTAATAAACAGACTGAAAGAGAGTATACTGCCTAGAAAGCAAAATGTTGAAAGGGAGCGTGACTATAGGGAATTCATAAAAACCCAGGCATCTTCTTTAAGACACAATGGCAGTGAGCTTGTGACCAGAATCCTCTTCATGTTTACACTCAACTTTAATGTCAAGAGAAATTTTGTAACAGCACTTCAGGGGAAAATGGATTCATATGTCATCTGCAATAAATCATTTCACTTCCTCCTCTCCATTTATATATATATTGACAAAATGTAAAAATACATTTTTAAAAAATCGATTCAGCTTTGCAGCTTTCTACTCAAACAGCAAAAGTAGCCATCAGAAATACAAGATTCCAAATCCTGTAAATATGTTATTTAAATGGGCAGCCTGGGCAACATATGCAGAGCCAGTCTTTAAAAAAAATAATAAAAATAAAAGATGGGCCAGATGTGATGGCATGTGCCTATATTTCTAGCTACATGGGAGACTGAGGTGGAAGGATCACTCAAGCCCAGGAGTTAGAGGCTACAGTGAGCTATGATTGTACCTCTGCACTCCAACCTGGGCAACAGAGAGAGGCTCTGTCTCAAAAAAGAAATAAAATAAAATAAAATAAAATAAATGGGGTTCCCTACAATGGAATTCCGCAAGCCTCAGATTCACCAACCCAAAATGAAAAATGCAAGTGGTACTGCATTACAAATTGCTCTTCACTTATTTTGAGGTTTGAATTTCCATTTTATTTTTAACAATAGCTTCACAGTTCACTGACAAATGTCCTGAACTATAGTTAGAAGAATAACAGTATTTAAGATCAGAAGTGCACATGGGCTGAGCTGGCTTTCCACTCTTTCTAAATAGAAATACAAAACAAGCGCATGTTATGTGAATCTCATGTCAAGGATTTGGGTCTGCCAGCAGAATTTCTGCTCCCTTCTGATGGCTGTACATCATTGCTATTGTGGGTATGGCTGGCATCCTTTCAAGGTGTGTCTACAATGCCTTTCCCCAATGTGTCACATATTTCCACCATCAAGCAAGCCATTAGTTTTGATAGAGAGAGCTGCATATTTGAAATGAACCTGAAAACATATAGGACAAATAGCTTGTTAACCTACCCCTAAAAGGTGCAGCCAGTCTGCCCTGCCATTGCATATAGAATTAGATTTTTCAGAAATTGAAAATCACTGTCTTTGGCTTTCCTTCAAAGAATGCTAGAGGCAAGCAATACGCTGATTATTTTCAAAAGAGGAAAAGAAGGTTTTGAAAGCTTTTAATAACATGTAAAGTTTACAGTTTGCAAGCACCAAACCCAAAACAATGGTAATGTTTTAGCTCTTTTAAAGTGCAAGCCACTCTGTGTACTGTGTAGAGAAAACAAATGCTTTTTGCCAAATTATAATGCTTCTGCCTCTATGCTTAACTGAAGGAAAACAGTCAAATACTTTGAGGCATTGGAGGATAACCATGATATAGGGTGCAGTGGCTCACGCCTGTAATCCTAGCACTTTGGAAGGCCATATCTGGAGGATTGCTTGAGTCCAGGAGTTCAAAACCAGCCTGGGCAACATAGCAAAATCCCTCCTCTAAAAAAATAAAAAAATCCAAAAATTATCTGGGCATGGTGGTGCACACCGGTAGTCCCAGCTACTTGGAAGACTGAGGCAGAAGGATCATCTGAGTCCAGGAGGTCAAGGCTGCAGTGAGCTGTGATGGTGCGCCACTGCATTCCAGCCTGGCTGGAAAAAAAAAAGAGATAACCATGGTGATGAAAATACATAGTTCTTGTCCTAAAGGAAAACTATAATCAAAACTTACAGTTTTATAATTAAAACTTAAAGTTTTAATCAACACATAATTAAAACAGCACTGAATCTGAAAGACACCCAGATAACTGGAGGCCTAAGTTTCTGAGGCTGCTTCTGTCAGCCAGAATTTCCAATGCTGCACAGATTGCGAGTAAAGGAAGATCATTTTACCTCCTGATTGGTCATGGTGAGCTCCACAGTAGGTCATTAATCAGAGGAAACATAGCGTATAAATAAACAAGTCCATGAATAATCTCTTAATGAGTTAGTGCAATAAGCACCAGTTCCAATTCTAGAATATTCACTTACAAATGGAGTTTTAAAGGCAAGAGGGAATTAAGGTTTACTGAACTCTTTAAAAGCTATCCCCCTCCCAGGCATTGTGCTAGGCACTTAACATATATTACGTGCTTTAATCTCCACAGCCCAGCCAAGTAAGTGGCATTATCACTTCTTGACAGATGAACATTTGACACTCAGAAGGGAAGGCATTGAGCTGTAGAATAAGGCTAGAATCTGGCTGAAGGGCGACAAAGTCAGGCCCCTTCTGTCTTCCCTCCTAAACACTTGCACTCTCTGCAGCTCTTGTGCAGAGGCTCCAAACTGCTGTGGAATGTTCTTTATTCTTTAGTCCATTTGCCCTATGGGAAAGAAGTACAGTGGCGGGCAGGGTTTTCAATGCTTGCTGTACAAAACCATGGTTTGGGGCCCTCAGGGATGTAGGCTGTTCATCTTGTTATTGCATTTAGATACTCTCTGCCTAGGATGACCACTGGGGAGGCGGATGTATGTGCTGTTCCCAAAGCAGAGAGCTAGTTTTATCTCCCCAGTTCCAACCTACTTGTGCTTACTAAAAAGGTGAGTAAATTTGAGAAAACTTTTTTGGTCCTGCAGAACCCCTTAATTTGTTCCAAAACAATATTTTTTCAGTCAGGGGTCTCACTCTGTCACCCAGACTGGAGTGCAGTGACACCATCATGGCTCACCATAGCCTTGACCTCCTAGGCTCAGGTGATTCTCCCGCTTCAGTCTCCTGAGTAGAGTCGCTGTGATTATAGGTATGTGTCACCACACCTGGCTTTTTTTTTGTTGATATTTTTGTAGAGACAAGGTCTCACTATGTTGCTCAGGCTGGTCAAGAACTCCCGGGTTCAAGCAATCCTCTGGCTTCAGTCTCCCAAAGTGCCAGGATTACAGGCATGGACTACTGCACCCGGCTTACAACAATATTTTAAGAGTGGAAAACAGATATTGCTATTGGTAGTTATTTTTGAATTTTAAAAAATATTTCAATAAGAACAAATCAAACTGTCCTCAACCCAAGAAAGTGGGGAATGGGGTGCCCACAGAAACCCTTATTCCATCCACCTACATTCCACCTCAAAGTACTCAGAAATGGCAGATATATGCATCCAACATTTACATGCAAAAGAACATCGTGGGCCTGTTTTAGACATAAGGATTGTTGTGTAGGATGATCTGGGTCTCGGTTTCGCCATCTCAGTAAGATAGAAAAAATCCCAGGAACAAGAGCTGAAAATAAACAACCTCAGACTGAGGACAAGGTTGGGTCCAGTTGGCTGAATGACTTCCTTGGCAATCCCAACCCCCTATTACAGGCTCTGTGCTAGTACCTGCCAGATTCACAAGACAAGTGTGGCTATTAAGGGCTGAGAAAATCACATTTGATAACTTATTAAATAAAAGCCAAAGCAAAAATATTTGCTTATCGAGTGGCCACAGGCCTTTTCTGCCGAGTCAGTTTGTAATAAGTGTGGGTGGCATCCAGAGATCAATTTAAGTGGAAATGAATCGTGGCTTGGTGGTGCTGACCCGGTTTGTTCTTGAACAATGGCCAATGCCTTTGTTTCCTACCTTGCCTGGTATGTCCTGGGTACATTTTTTCTAGAAGAGACTAAAGAGGTGCAATTCAACTATAGTAAAAATACTCCTTGGAAGAATAGCTATTCGAAAAGACAACAAATTGACCAAAGAAGAGGTCTCAGGTTTTTCATAAGTCTCACATCAATATAAAGTTTTGCAACTTACAAGAAGGTGGCTGTACTCGCGAAAGATGAGTTGGAACAAATTTCAGTATAAAGTGACGGCTTAATAGGAGCCATGTGGCTAAATTCCTTTGCACTCTTAAAAAAAATCTTCAATTTATTTAAGGAATAAAAGTAAATGCTGCACAGGCAAAATGCAACAAAAAGGGAAGAAAAGGAACTAAAGATATAAAAGGCATCTCAAAATTTCTAATATAATGATTCTCAAAAGGACTGAGGACACATGCTAATGGGCAATACCAAAGCCTCCACAAAACCCTCTTTGTCTCAAGATCCTTCGTGAGGAGTTGCCAGATAAGGTAAAATAAGATACTAATATTGCATGGGCCATATTTATGCAAAAACTTTACTATTTATCAGAAATTCAAATATACCTGGGCATCTAATATTTTTATTTATTAAATCTATCAGCCCTAATAACAGAACAAACAGTTATGGGCAAATGTTGAATGAACTATTTTTGAGCTGGTTAATGATACAGCTCAGAGGTCTTTAATCGCCGGTTGGTTTCCTGAGAAGCACCTTGAACATGAAAACGACTGGCATCCTCCCCTGTGGATCAAGCAGTTATTTTAAGGGCCAAGCATCACTATGGTTACAAGCTCCCAGGTGAGTCTAGATGCATAGTCATTTGAGAATGACCTCATCAATGAAGAAGACACAATAAACCCGATTTCTCTCAGTGCTCAACTAACTCCATCAGGCCTTTGTAGGTGGTTTCAAAGTCTTAAATCTTAAGGCAGCGTTAACTTGGGAACGTCAAAAGGAGATAATGTACACCCAGATATGGGTTGAGAAAATATTGTCATGGATCCCTTCTTTATTACCCGAATGAGGATGCTGAGAGAAAAAAATCATCCTTGCCCCAAATTAGCAATCTAGAAGCACAAACAAGAATAGAACCTCTGACATTTGATGCTAGAATTCACCCCGTGCTGTCATTGCTAAACAATTCTTTCTTACATCCTGTTTCTCGAACAGCTGAAAGCCTTGACACACCCAACAGAAGGAGTTGAGACATTTTTCTAGGCTTAGCTAAGACCCATACTCCTTCACTCCAAAGTAACTGTGGAGCATAAAGAAACACACATCTGAATAAAAAATTACCTCAACAGATGTAAATTGCTTCTTCATTTTATCAGTAAATGTTAACATAGCATCAAAAGTGAGTAAAAACAAATCTAATTGCACCACACTGAAAATAAAACTCAATTACTTTCTGCCTCCAAGGATACATGTGTGAGTGTGTGTGTGTGTATGTGTGTGTGATGTGTGTGGTGGGGGTGGAGGTGAGGAGGAGGGAGTATCTCCTTAATGTACCTGCAGAATTTCTTCTCTGTGGTATATTAACCATTTAAAATAACTCCCCACCCACCCCACCATTTACATGAGGAATTTCCCTCCCCTGAAAGTTATGTTGACAATTCTGAATTGCTAACTATGAGTTTCAAATGTCCAAAATGATGACTCAGCCAAGGAACAATATTCACATAAAAAATGTGGCTCATCAGTGATAAGAATGGTTGAGAACTGGACATCTCAAACTGAAGCATCACGTGTATGTCCTAGGAAAAGAGTAGCATGGAACATGATAAGTCATAAAGGTTCTCTCTTGAGAGTTACTCATACTTGTGTTCAAATCCAAGTTCTACCTTGACTGGCCATGCAACCTTGGGCAGATGACTCAAACTCCCTTAGCCCCTTAGTCATCTGTAAGATATAAATAACAACAGCTAATTCCAAGGACTACTACAAAGAGAAAGTAAATTAATATGAGTTAAGTACCTACCACAGGCAGGGCACATGGCTCATGAAATGGGACAGATGAGAAGTCAAGGGTATTTCTGTGGAGTCAATGAGTCAGCCAGTCAACATATATTTACAGGTACCAAGGCAAAAACTTGTTCTATACCTAGCTACGTGAAGAACAAGTTAGGTATTAAAAAATATCAAGACCTACTGTCTGCACATAACTGACTTATAATCAACAAACCAATGCATGCTTAATAACAAGTCCTGCTATGAACATAGAACAATTAATTACATAGACATCACAAAACATTCTAGAACATATAACCCTACTCCCATGTCTGCACTGGAGACATAAGGCATACCTGCTTGTGAAGTTAATGAAGATAGCAGTTAAATAACAACTACAAAAGAACAACATACAAGTACAAATGGAAGTTCCTGGTGAGTAGCCAAAAGTGGTATCATTGATAAGACTATGAGCTCAGAGGAAAAGGGACCCACCATGAGTTAAAACAGTCTGGGAATTCTTCATGAAAGATAAGTCACTTGAGATCAGCCTTGAAAGAGGAGTAGGGTTTAGATAAGCAGAGAAGAGGAAATCCTAGGTTTATGATACAAGTAAAGCCATAGAAATGAGAAAACACAGGCCTAAGTGATGACTTAAAGATATACAGTATGTTATTCATGCTGTTTGTAGCACTGAATGCCAAGCACAAGAGTCAGACTATTGCTGTCTAGACCCAAGGTTCTTGACGTATTATTGTTTCACCACTTTGCAACTGTCAGATAATAATGATCATTCTCAAGTCTCTACCCCAAAATATTTGAGGTTGCATAGATAAGACTGGTTGTAGTCTATAAAAAAAAGTTGGTAAACCAGCACTACTCCCTACTCCCAAAACACACGCACACGTACTCACATTTTTGTTTCATGGAAAGCAAAATAATGAAGTCTCTTGACACATGGTTTATGTCACTGCCATGAGAAACAGGAGCCACTAAGAGCTTTGACATGCCAACCCACTGGACACTTGATAAAGAAAGAAGGTGATACCTGTGTTTTTCAAACATTAAAAGCACAGGGAGTCAAAGGAGAACATGGCTCTGCCCTTTGCTGATCCACCTCGGCCCACCTTGTTCCACCATGGTAAGGAAGTCAAAGAAATATTTAATACCAGTTGAATAATGTTTACACTGAGTTCTATCTTTTAAAATCAATCTTTGGCATAGCTAGACTTTGGGCATGTCAATGGAAGTGAAGAGACCAGAGATTAAACAAACCATTTCTTCTCTCTGCCACCTATATCCATCACCCCATCCATTGAGTTACAGTCCTTACACTGCCAATTATGAATAGGTAAGTGAGAATGTCCTATTATGCATTATTTGGCCACTTAATAATTTAGTATCCTCCCTACCTACAACTTTATGGTTTGTGAAAAGTTTCTGAAACTAATACGGTGTGGGGGGGGGTGCCAGAAAAGTGTATACACATTTTAAGTATGACGTTTGCTCAAAAGATGGCATCAAACAAATGATTGCTAGTGTCATCATGCGACAGGCAGGACAGTCAAAGAAAATGGTGGAAGCACAGTTGAGCAAATGTCATACTATACATTGTTACCGTAATTCAGCTTCAAAAAGTAATACATAGATAACATCTCTTAAAACGTATATATATATATAGGCACCCCTGTATATAAGAATGTGATAATTTCCATTTTGAAATAAATTCTAGAATATAAACATTATAGCAGACACCAGCTTAATATCATGGCATAGTTTTCTACAGAAACACATTAGCAGACATGAAGTATATCCATTTACACCACTGCAACTTAGAACAGAGTAGATGAAGAAAAGTATTGGGTTCAAATCCTTAGGATGTCACCAGGGCCAAAGGTTTACTATTATCACCTAACGTCATAGAGACAGAATACCTCTGAAAGTGAAAAACTGTCCACTTCCTTAAGAAACAGATGCTTAAGCAACAGATGCTTTAAAATCTACGCTCCTGACTTAGTAAACAATACAATGAAATATAAGAATAATGGAATATATTAAGCTATAAGAGCCATTTTCAAAGAAAGAATAACTTAATGAAAACACAAGTATAAAGAATTCTTTAAAAGCATGCAGCTCACTGTTTATTCCTTCACTAAGTGTACAAGTCAAAGCACACCTGTGTAATGTTTTAAAAAATAACTGATCGCTAAATGAAAAGTCACTTGGCTGCTTCCAATACTGGGCTTAGGTTGAGGTAAGAAAGTAAGGCTGTGAATTCTAATGCATGAAATGATAAAGGAGTTGAATTACTACATGCTCAATTTTCATATGTATTTACTGAGTTATTTTCAGTATCCTCACATTGATTCTAACCTGGTGTTGGAATTTGAAACCCATAAAATAAAATTTAAAAAAAAAACAAGGGCTTTCTCCTTCAATACTCAATGCAAACTTGGCAAAGAAACAAGAGAATATCTTTGAAGGAGCCAAGCTACAATTTACGTGTCAAAATGACAACTCCACCCTCCTGGGTGAAGGCTGTCAATACCGGAAGCAAAAGAATGGGATCGTGGCGATGAACATTGTTATTTGGTGTGAAAGCTCGTCACTTTCTGTTCTTGATTTTTCTCTAAGGTTGAAAGATGATATGCCCATTTGGAGAAAGGCTGTTTAAAGAATACTGTGGTAGTCAAAATGGCCATGCCAACATCTTACAAATACCACAAGACTCACTGTCATATTCAATTAACATGATCCTAAAATTTGATTTGGCTAGAACTTTTAAAAGAAAACAGCTTGGTCATGACAACACTTGTGATCATTTTTATGGTTAATGCAAAAATCCCTCCAAAAGCACAGGAAAAGAAAAAAGAAGTTCTAATAACATTATTTCAGGATTGATATTCTGCCATGGTGTCATCACTATGTAGCAAGACAAATGTATTTTTTATTAGCTCTGATAAAAACAAAACAAACTGGTATCCAAAGGGCTAGGGGACAAAATAAACCTCATCTGAAATTCTTAGAGCACACTCCTCCCTGTGACTGTCTGCAGACTCTTATGAGAATTTGAAAGTACACTGGCAGTGCCCTGGTTCCTAATGGTTCCTTGTCTCTAACATTTATCTCTAAGGACCAAGTTGAATGCATCCAGGATGGGTGGTACCTGTTGCACAAAAGGACTTTCCCTTCTTGCTGTCCTGGCCCTGGTCCACAGTCCCAGTACAGAGGACTCCGTACCAGACTCTGCCCTCTTTCCTTCTCCTGGTGCTGTTTCCTGATCAGCTACAGGAACCAGAGGAGTTCAAACTTCCTCTTCACTCAAGGCCAGGCTGGCAAAAGAAAATCTGCATTGCCCGTGGCAGCCTTGACAAAAGATGTCTGGCTGCCAAGAGTGTGGGTGATGGCAGAGCTGCTTCGGACAAACACATTTTCTCTTTTCTTTCTAGGAGACATCCAAAAACAGTGCTCAAAGACAAAAATAGAACTCATCTGTAGTGGCTAAAGTGCCCTCCTTCCCACTACAGGGCCCTCACCAGCTTATCACAAGGCCTAAAAAAATCCATCCTTATGTAGTCCTTCATTTCAGTGAAGCATTGCAGTTACTAGGAAATTGCTGTTAAAATATTATTTATCATGAAAGAGATGACTGCTCCATCAGTACCACAGTTGAGATTTCTAAAATAAAAGATTGATTCACCTGCAAATCCTTAAGAGAATAAGAGATTGGAGAAAAGGAAGATGTGCTTAATATACTCCAAGCACTGTGCTTAGATGCCTCATACACGTAACCTCTGAAGTCAGTAACAGCATCTACATTTTACAGACAGTGAAAGTGAGTTTCAAAAAGTGAAGTCCATGAGAGGAGAAAGATAAAGACAGCAGGAACAGGAGGAAAGTGCAGCTATGGTTGGGCCCCACAGAGAAGCAACCTCATTAACCGAGAGAAGGAGGGCATGGGGCACAGGATCAGGACATAGAGTCCCTGAGGAAGTTCATGGAACCACAGAAAAGAAAGACAGAAGAAACTGCAGATAACCTGGATGTGAAGCCCAGACACCGTCCTTGTGTCAACTGGTCCATAGCTGGTCTGGGCTTCTTGAATGTGAGCATATTTTTAATGAGACTCCCCATCTGCATTCTATATCAAGAAAACAAAATTCATTCAGAACCAAACTTAGTAGTGACAGTTAATGCCTTCCACATGGCTTTTGGGTCTGTCCAATCCTTTCATGATTTCTGTGTTCCCTATCCTTACAATAAGCCTTTAAATTGCCCAAGCAGGGAAGAAATACCTACCTAAGGCAGCACTAGAACAAAAAACTATGTGCCTTGCCTAAAAGGCCCATGATCTTCTCCCGCAGCCTCCCTCCCACAAACAGAATAGAGGCAGAGCCTCCCACCCCTTCGCTACTTCATCTTCATTTGCCCCCTTGTGAGACAGTAAAGAGTATAATTCTCAAGGAACCTACCCCAAGGAGAACAGAGACAGCTAATGTCCAAATAAGTAGTCAGGTTCCTTTTTGGTCATCCTACCCAGGCCTCTGTGACTCGCCAACTGCGAGGAGGAAAAATCATGCTGCTTATATGAGAGGTCAACATTCCCCTGATCTCTACATTAAGAGAAAATCACTCGTAAGTCACTTACTGTGTGCTAGAACCTCCTCTAAGTCCTTCACAGAGATTAACTCATTCAATCATCATAACAACCCTGTGGGTAGATAGACACTCTCATGATCGGCATGGGACAGAGAAAGATATTGAGGCAGGGTAAAAGAGAAATTCACCCAAGTTCCAATAATGAAGAGGCAGAGCTAAGGTGTGAGCCAAGGCAGTCTGACTCAGAATCCATGCTCTTAACCAATGTAATGTGGCAACAGGGCAAACACACACATTGCAAACACACAGTATATGTCTTCCTAGAATGTGACATCTTGGCTTAACAAAGGAATTAGGCTGAAGAAGTTTAGAGGCTCCAGAAACCTTTGGAGCTTTTATCATATGCAGGCATCTACCAGGGATGGGGCAATCATAGAGTTCAAGGCACTGTCCACTTGATAGGTTCCGAGGGGTCATATCCAGTGTGGTAGCTGAGCTGAGATTATTTCGTCCACTTTTGAGGAGCCCAAATCTACTATCCCTGTTCCCAATGTATGCATGTGATTGCAGGTACCTTCCCCAACTCCAGCCCGTCTGAAAAAATTACCATGGATTACAAAGCATCAATACATTTTTCATTTAAACAAGATCCAACAGATATATCCTTCCTCTAAATCTCAGTGATACAGCCTGAATCATGAGAAATTCTGTGTGACCTATGGAAGGTATTTTCACTAAATTTTAGTCACAACACAAATATTAATACTGAAAGTTTTGCACTGTATTACCCTTCATCTGGCAGAAATGGACTGCTTTTTCATCCTGACTAATTCACAAACGACCAAACTGAAAAATATTTATGCTTGCTCCATTCCTGGGAAGCTGATACACAGAAGAGATCTGTCTCTTTTTTTCATGCCAAAAATTTCATAGTACCCAATACTGAGACTATTTTTCAGCCACAAGATGACATTTTCTTTCCCTGCAGCTAGGCCAGAAATATAAACCTTCTATATTCTACCATATATATTTGGATCAACTACTGAACAATACTAAATATTGCATATCCCAAAATATTTTTACCAAAACAGCAGCAGAAATTTCCTTCTTACACACATATACACATATGAGCACACATGGAAACAACCGTGGGAGTGATGAGGACTATGTCTTTAGGATTAAACTTAAGAATTTACGTATGATTATCTTTAGGCTGAAAAATCAAAATGATTTTCTTGACTCCTTTTTGAAGCCTTTTTATTCTGAGAACAGTCCCTAATTTCAGTCTTAAACAGAATAATAATATGTTGTGTTTGCATTTTTTTCCTCAGTGAAATCTTCCCTTGTAAGTTTCTACAGTTAGACTCGATCATCCAGTGAATCCTATCTTCCCTGACCCATGCAGGTATGACACATCAGGGTTCAAAACTTTGACTTTCTCTCCCTAACATATCTGGGCACTATTGTTTGTCAGATTGTGTGCATTCTGCAAGGCCCTCGACCAGAGTGAATTAGAACAAGCACTTATGAGAGTGGATCTCTATCCAGGTATAATCTACTTTGTCCTTTGACTCCCAGTCTCCAATGTATGAATCATCAGGTCACTTCATGGAAAAATACTACTGCTGGCATAGTAGCATTTGCAAATTTCCATAAATTTGTCATCTTCTTATGCTAGTTTATCTCTTAGCGTGGCCTAGATTTAGCAGAGGGCAAAAACCCATTTTTCTTATTCTAATGATGGTAGGGTTACAAAAATTGGTGCATGTTCGCTTACCCATCATCTACAGAAATCACTCCCCAAACAGTGAAGTTTATGCCTGGAGGGCTAACAAAGCAATGTTTTTTCTCCCTTGAGACAAGCCCTGATGGTGGGTATTTTATAATAAATTCCATTACAGTTTCCAAGGCCCCATGGATTCGATTGGTATGAAGACATCAGTGTCACATCAAGCACATTTTCCCTCATGAGTTGAAATAGCTCTTTTGGTCTAGAAGTCTCTTTATGCTACTTCCAAGGGTCTTTCAAGCATGACAACCAGAAATAGCAACTTTTATTTTAACAGCTAACACACTGTATTTTAAAATCAGTATATTAAGATGCATATACATCTTAATATACCATCATGTATTTGGTTTCTAAAATCATTTGACAATTTAAAAAATAAACAAATGTGGTCACTAAAGATTCAAATAGTAGAGAGATTGCAGTATTACTATTAATAAGATTCAGAAACTATCAGGGTTCCAGAGGTTACATAATATTCTCAATAGCAACATCAAGGTCATTATTTCTACATCCAGCCCTTAAAACAACTGCAGGATCACTTGTCGCATATCAATGCTTTAACTGAAAATGAATGTGACAGATTTCTTATGAGAAAAGTAACAGCACACAAGTGATGTTATGACAAAAGCTATTTTTATGTCTCCACACATACTGAGGTTATTAATATCACTCCTATGCAAAAACAATACATGACACTACAGGCTGCATGCCATTTGAGTCAGAAATACTTTCATTTCCTCATTCAGAAAGAAAATTATATTTTAAAAAAGTAAAGTAGCTCATTCCCCTCCCCAAGATCCTTGAAAGGAAAGGAGATGACAAAAAATTGGAAGTCTAGTTGAAAATAAAACTTAAGGATTTCTGTGACTTTGTATCCTTAACTCTTCTATATATTTTCTTACAAATTCTGTACCTAAGACAGGCAGAGTTCACAACTATGACATTCTTTTCTTGCTGCCATAGAAATGGTAAGACAGAACCAAGGTAAAACGAGTGATCACATGATAAATACCTTATCTCCTATCACCACAAAAACCCTTTGAGATCAGTGCTATTATAATCCTCATCTTACAGACGAGGGAGCTGATTTGCAGAGAGAATGCTGAGCTACACAGTTTAAGAATTATTACATTAAAGTACATACCATTTGTTTCAATCATGATAAGGTACAGTAGTGTTTTTCTGTAATAGTGTTATCCATGTCTACAAAAAACATAGAAGATGGTGAGTATGACAGAATCTTAGTTTCAAATACTTTCCTTTAATGTCATCTGAGTCATGACATGCCAGAAAACTATCTTTTTTGGCCAACGTCAAAATATCTTTGAATAGATCCTCCACAAACACA
The DNA here is from genome assembly GCA_963574415.1 of Tarsius wallacei. Taxonomy (NCBI): domain Eukaryota; kingdom Metazoa; phylum Chordata; class Mammalia; order Primates; family Tarsiidae; genus Tarsius; species Tarsius wallacei. Next base: position 43,063 of record CAUYQG010239496.1, on the reverse strand, counting down.
TTCAAAATGGTGTTGGTTGTCCCAATGGAAACGTAATGACTTAGGTTTTTAATTACCTCAGTATATTTCTAGCTCAGGGTGCAAGTGATTGATTTTGCTTGTTTAATTTTTGATTACTTTCTATTTCTCTAAGACAATTCACTTGTAAAAGAAATGAAGGACACCAGTGTTTCTTTTAACACTCTCAAATTGCTACTCAACATACAGGTTAAACATTGCTAAACTTCTGAAACAATATAGGCAATTCAAGCCAATCCAAGCAATACATATTCAAGTAATACATAGTCACTGACCAAAGCAATGCATGGAATATGAAAAAACTGCCACTTGGCTGTAATACTCTCCATGTGTAGGCAAAGAAGAGCGAGTAGCTGCATGCCACCTTGGTTTTTTGCCAGGTAAATACCAAATGCAGAGCCTATAAAAAGCAAAGTTTTCTGCCTACCCTGTCCTTCTCCTAATAAGGCGACCTTATAGAAGGAGGATCGGTACCCTGACTTCTGGCTGTTCATTCAGGTGTCAGATGTAAGACTACCTTTTACAAGGGACTTTTCATGCTAGAACTCTTGCACGCATCAAACACCAGCTCCCTTTTAAACGCTATTATGCTCATTGGGATTTAGATCAAACACTAGACATAACCATGGTCGGTCTCCATAGAACATTTCACATTTTTAAAGAGAGAAATCTACTCTATCTTGTTTTGTTTTTCTTTCTCAAGATCACATCAAGTACCAGTGTTTGGAGACAACGGAAGATCTGAGCCATGTCCATCACAAAAGGAGACTAGGATCCAATGCTTCTGGCATTTGTTAAACGGCATAGACTATGGGATTAGACACATCTAGTCCCTTTCTGATCTCGCCACTTCCTGGTTGTGTGGCCTTGGTGACAGGAGTAACTGCTGGGAATGACTGTGATAATCTACTTCACTAAGATTCTACTTCACTAATTAAGTTGACTCTTTAGAGTAAGTCAGCAGCACCAGAAAATCGTAATTTTCAAAAATAGTACATATTCCTTTTAAGGAGTGGATGTCCTGTAGATGCTTCTGGATGTCTAAATTTATGTAAGGAAAAAAATATGTCCTAAAACCACAATCTTTCAGTACTCTTAAAATATATTTAACCCATGGAAACAACATGGGAAAAGTGGAACAAGAATTCCAGTCCCTGGTCTATACTGCTTCTCAGTCGCCTTTGGGTCTCCAGGTCTGGAGAGCTGTGTCTCTTCTTGCAGGGTTCAGATGCAATCCATTGATTTTTTTCCTCACAGTATAAAATTTCCTTTGCTTAACTTCACAAGGCTATTTCCCCTGGGTCATTCTGACCAATTATGTTCTTTGTTGTTTACACTGTTGAGCCATCAATAGATTTCATTTTGAAGTACATGATGCAGTCATGTGATGGCATTCTTTCCTGTTATTGAACTGTGTGGCCTAAAGGCAACCCCAAAGAACAAAAGAATAATGGATGCCCATGAGCATCGTAGTCTTTAAGGTGAAGATAAAATAAATTGGAGATCTTGACACTGAATTCCAAAAAAAAAGAAAGAAAATGGGACAAGAGGAGCTTTGGGAACTAGTTGCAAGTGGTCATTTATTCATCTGATCCTCTGAACAAATTCATGAGTTGGTGTCATTAACCTCAATTTTTAGAAGAGGATTTTGAGTTTCCTGAAAGTCTAATAACCCACATTTGGTCCTCACAGCCAAAATGTGATAGAGGTGGCATTCAAACTTAGGTCTTTTTCATACCAACTGCCACACTTCCAGGAAACATATGAGCAATTTCTAAAATTTACATAACATTCCAATGACTTTTGGTTGCATTTCAGAAGTGTCTATGTCAACGTGAAGATAAAATGTCCTTTTGGAAAGATGAGTGAGTCTCATGGACTCAAGAAGTTGACCAGGTGTGTGGCGATCTTTCAGAAGCAAGTAATGCCTTTCCCCTCCTATGAGTATTCTTACCATCTTTTTCAGCAGCTGCCAAACTTCCCATTTCAGCAGATGCTTGCATTTAGTCCAAGGATTTGCTCATAATTTTAAAGTGCAAAAACTTTCAGAAAACTAACATTTAGCACTGGTGGCAGTCATATTGCTATACTGACAATGAGCCTCCAACTTACCTTGAGATCAGTTTCACTGATAAGAAATCTTAAAGACAGAAAGAAATACAGTGAGAAAACTGTCCCATACATGTAAGCATGGAGACTTCTGGAATTTTAGGTACACTAAAGCCAAACAATGACTATAATACAAAGACAATGACAACAGCAGAAATAATTTTATAATTTTACCAGAGGCTGGGGATGTCTGAAAAACTAATGATTTTCAAAGCTACATTATTGTACATTTTAAAATAAGGGCAATTCGCCATTCTCTTTGGAAAGGCTTTTGATAGGATTCTATCTTATTTCTACTTTATCATTGCATAATAGGCAGCCATCCTGCATTTGTATTGGTAGCTGACAATACCGACTGCTGTAAAAATGGAGGGAGAATTTCCACGATGGCAAGAGTCGTATATCAGGATGCCTTACCGTCTACCTGCCAGAGATCTGGGAGTATTCTAGTATATTTCCAGCACTCCTTCTGTGCATTTCATAATCTAACAGATGGCACCATTAGCCAAGCATCTCTGGTAGTCAGTCTCTTTGCAAATGAGGACAAAGAAATGCAGAACAAAATTAAGTTGACTAGAAGAATACACATTCCCACGCCTTACAGTATGTTGACAATGGCTGACAAATTTCTTGCGGATATAATCTCACAGAACATGCACAGTAACGTTTTACAACAACATAAACTGTGATTGTAAGATACCTTGATAAATAGCTACTTTCTCACCCCGGGCTGTGCTCTCCTCTCTCCAGACACACGTACAGCTCCCATTACTATCAAACAGCCAGGGGAGAATTACACACTGCTCAGGAGATAGGTTCTGAAACTGTGAGATGTTAAAAAGCTGTATTCAAATCACGGGGTGGTGAAGCACAGGCATGTTGTACAGAATGGATTATCATTTTCCGAGGCAAAGAAATATACACTGTGCAACAGAAAGGTAATGGGAAGAAAAATTTAGTGTTCTACGTACTGACAGTGAGCTGCTAACAAGGTAAAATTACCAAATATTGATGCAATTTGGAACTTGCATTTTCTATTCAGGGAATTATGATAATGTGACAAGGTTATCGTTATAATTAGGAGAGTAATTAAAGTAAAGGAGTAATTGCTCTTCTGCATTTTTTCTTAGTCAAGAAGATCTAATTGTAAGAAAAAAAAGAAGAGAAAAGCATGTTCTTCATAAGTATATATTTTTAATTTTCCCAAAGCATCACAGAAACCCAAAGCAAGTAGACCAGCCACACTGGCACATGTCTGTTTCCAATTTTTTTCTTATGAACAACGAATCTATCTTAGTTGCTACAAATTTCAAGTCACATAGCATGAATTCTATGTGTGAAGACTGTCTTTTGGGGAAGCCGGGTCTTTTTTATGTGATATCATTTCTAATGTTGATAGGTTAAAATGTGTTTCTTCTTCATTGAGCTTCCTGATTTTGGGGCTTAGTTTCAATTAATCATGTTTACATCTTCTCACCTACAGAAATGAAGAAACAAAACTGTTTCACCCAACTGGATATAAATCCACAAGTAGTCAGAGTCAAGGAAGAACCAAAAAATAAACAAATCCACTCATCCCCAAACAGTCATAGCTGGGACAGACAAGGTATGTCTGGCAGAAACACTTTGAAGTACGGAAATGACAAAACAGCATTAAGAGATTTGTTGAAATTCCTGCGAGGAGAGAGAGAAGGACCCAGCAAAGCCGCCAGGAAGTCAACGTTTTGGCTCAAATTCTATGAGCATTTTGAGACAGACCATCGGACATGACCTGAGAGTGATCCAGGCAGGCCCAGGAAAGTCATCAACTAAATGCTGTTGGTACCACCAGGTGATCCTGGGGTTCAAGATCTAAGTTGTAAACAGACCCAGGTAAGAGTAGTGAGTCCTAGGACATCACGGGAGGGAAACTAAGCCACGTGACCCTGTGAAAGTGACACTATCTCTGTGAACCTCCTTTTCCTTACTGAAAAATTATAATCATATTAATTTGACTTGCTGAGTTGCTATGAGGTAAAAAGTGTAAAAGAGTTTTACATAGAACATATATTCATAGGTCCATGCATTACATATATGACATTTATATATAATTTTTAGCCCAAGCAGCTATGGCTTTACTCTCTGACTCCCTTTCCTCTGGGCCTTTAAACAACATCTGAACTAGTTAGAAACAAAAGAACAGACACTCATTGTAGTGTCATTTTAGTCCCAAAGTGATCCCTTACTGCATCCTGTATCGCTTATTTTCTGCTCAGCTAAACCCTGTTCCCTCATCAAGGACCAACTCAAAGGTCAGCCCCCTTCCGGAGTCTTCCCAGGATCCCACAGGGGAAACAGCCCCTCCCTTTTACTCTGCTCCCAGACTTCTGTGTACAGACACCCTCACATCACAGCTTATGGTCCTTGCTCCCATGTCTGTCCCCACCAGACAGTGAACAACTTGAGAACAGGGTCGAGTCCTCTGCATTCTGGTACCCTTCTGCTGAGCACATGCTAAAGAGTATACTTTTTAAAATTATTTCTTTTTTTTGTTTTTAAAGCCCAGGCTAGAGTGCAGTGGCACAATTATAGCTCACTACAGCCTCAAACTCCTGGGCCCAAGTGATCCTCCCGCCTCAATCTCCTGAATAGCTGAGATTACAGGTGTGACCCATCAGGCCCAGCTAATTTTTTAACATTTTTTACAGACGGGGTCTCACTATTTTGCCTAGGTTAAAAAGTTTATGCTGATTAGGCTGAATAACAAATTATTCTGCATGAATAACTATGATAGTTATGTATGTGTATATATATGTATACTTATATGCATGCATAAATATCTATGTGAATACATGTGCTTCTACATGTATTTATCTGTCAGTGTAAATGTATTTAAATATGGGTTTCTTTGATTAGCTACTAAACCTTTAGGAAGCCACTAGCCACCTTCTACACATTTTCCAATCCCGAGACAGCTATGCAAATAACTAGTTCCTTTATTTTGGAATACATTATTTCCCAAAGGTTATTATCTGCTCTGGCAATAGCAGTATCACAGCAATTACTCTAAAGAAAAACTGTGTCAAATATACATGATACAAAAACATTTCAAAAACAAAATGTTGATCTCAAAAGGAAATAGGTAGCAGGAACTCCCAGGTGAATAAATACCTCCATGCGGCCATGATGGCTGTTCTTCCTCTGAGCAAAGGCATTTTCTCCTGTCTTTTGTGATGTGATTTTTAAACTGAAAGCATTAGGTAGCAAGGAGTACTGTAATTAAAGCTTCAAACAGAAAATGATTGAAGAAACACCGAAAGTGACTTCTCCTTTGAAACTGCATTTCAATTCTCCTCATGTCCCTAGAAGAAAAATGCTTCTGACAGTCTATATTTTACCACTGTTTCATTTAATAATGCATATCGACATTTAGCCAGGAACATCAGCCGTTGCTTTGCTTCTCATTTCAAATCAGCTAAGCACCTGCCCATTCCCATGAGGCTAATCCTTCCCTCCCCCCATCTACCGAGGTTTTCTCTGTTTATTCTTATTTACTTATTTTTCTTTATTTAGTTTTGATGCAAGGATAAAAGTTGCAGAGTGAAAAAAAATTCCATGAAAAACTTGTATGTAACTATGGAGAAAATAAGAGCCCTTTCTCTCATCTGCTTATAAAATGAAAATGTCAACTTAACCCAATTGAAAATAAACACACACCACACACATGTATATATACAACACACAGGTACCTATATTCCAAGGACAAACAGAATAGACGGAGGCTCCAATTCTACTTATGGTCTGTTCCTAGAATGTCCTAAGAGATGCTTTCTATGGAAGTCCATTACGTGCCTCATTTCCTGAAAAAGGTCCCAGGTTGGCTATTTCTACAATCACCATTTTCCTTCTCCCATGAACTACTGATAATAAGTAAAGTGGTTCTGAGAAGTGCCTTTTTATTTTGCTTTTGTTTTGATACTCTATTTGGGCCTATGCAGGGACATCATCTAGTCTATCTTCTTTTTGAAAACCTATGTGTCCTACCCATAATACCTCGAATTCATAATATAAATGTAGGAAAGAAGAAATTCCAGAAGATTTATTTATTCATCATTTCAATACTCGGTTAGGTGCTGCGGAGATATTACAAGGTGAATACGATATAAACCTTGCTCTCAAGACATTTGCAAACTAGTAACGCAGCTGCCTAATTTTTTTTTTTTTTTTTTGAGTTGGAGTCCCGCTGTCACCCAGGCTGGAGTGCAGTGGCACACTGACGGCCACCCCACCGTCTACCTGCTGGGCTCCAGTGGTCCTTCTGTCTCAGCCTTCCAAGTAGCCGGAATTACAGGCGCGCACTACCACCAGCTTTTTTTTTTTAATTGTAGAGACAAGGTCTCCCCAAGTTGCCTGGGGTTGTCTTGAACCCAGGGATCAGGCAATTCACTCACATCAAACTCCCAACGTGCTGTGATTACAGGTTGAGCCACCGAGCCCAGCCTAGCTGCCTAATGTTTAAAAATGCTTTAAAGAAAGAACATTAGAAATTAGTCATGGTTTTAAGCATCCACCTTAGTAAGGGGATATCTGAGTTTTGCAGTTTGATCAGTTTGATTTGTGACATTGTTTACCAGATTAATTACAAATGGTACAAAAATTGTGCTTGAAAGACATTATTAACTAGTAGCAATAGTAGCTATTGCTAATACTATGCACATATCATGCCCTAGTCTCTGTTCTGAGAACATTTTATGTATTAACTCATTTAATTCTCTGAACAACTTTATCAAACTAAGGTACAGAGAGACAAGTAACTTGTTTAGAGTCACCCAGCATGTGAAAGAGATGGGACTTTGAACTCAGGAAGTCTAGCTCCAGGACCAGCTCAACCATTTCTACAACTGACTCTTGGCATAAGTGCAACCTGCAGAGTAGCAAATATGCAACATTACCGGGTTGAACTTGGCTTCTCTCCCAGTAACCTGTGTCCTCTCCAGATCAAGCTCAGGCTAGGATTTCATTTTTAAAGCTAAAACATTTTTGGCAGGAGAATTTTATCACTAATGTTTTGCAATTAACAGAGCACCACTTGTATGTGAAATTTAGAGGGAAGAAAGAGGGTATTTGGAATATAAGATGGAGCTCATCAAAAGATAAGCTAAAAATTTCAAAGAAAGCTCCTACCAATGAAATTACTGTGCCACGCACATAACATTGCAAGCTTCTTCTTCAGCAACCCAGTGAGCATTCTCTCGGAATGGCTAATATTACAGACAAAATCTATAAAGTTGTCTCTAGGATACCAAACTTTAAAAAAAATTAAATGCCCAGGTAGTACTGTTATTATTGTTTTGATTTAATTTGAAGGGAATCATCTATATAGTTCATGCAGTTTTATATAAACTTAAAACATCTATGATTCTGAAGACAGAATTTACTAGCTTAATGGTAAATGTCTTAATTATATTCCTACTATCCATATTGTACTAACATCTTTTTTTTTTTTTTTTTTTTTAGTTGGGGTCTCACTCTGTCGCCCAGACTGGAGTGCGGTGGCCAGGAGCCTCGACCCACTGGGCTCCGGCGATCCTTCCGCCTCAGCCTTGCGAGTAGCCGGAATTACAGGCACGCGCTACCACGCCCAGCTAATTTTTTTTTTTATTCATTGTAGAGATGAGGTCTCGCCAAGTTGCCCAGGCGGGTCTCGAACCTGCGGGCTCAGGCAATCCACTCACCTCAGCCTCCCAAGGCGCGGGATTACAGGCTGAGACACCGAGCCCGGCTTGTACTAACATCTTATTGCTAGAAAATAGAAACATGTACACATCTTAATGTTTATTTCTTCCTCTAGTCTTTAAAAGCGTTTTCTGGTTTTTAATTGTTGACTTTCTTCCAGTTCTTCTTTCCTCACCAGATTCATTTTAAGATCTCAGGTCTGGTGGCAGCGGCTCAAACCATTACAAATCCCAGCTACTCAGGAGACTGAGGCTGGAGAATTGTTTGAGGCCAAGAGTTTGAGACCAGCCTGGGCAGCACAACAGGACTTTGGTTTTGAAACAATAAAATAAAAAAATAGGAGAGAAATAGCTATACTTTTGACCTGTAACATCTTCTAGGAATCTAGGCATATTTTGACTTACTGACTAGTTCATTTCTGAATGTATAGTGAGATTATTAGGACTGCCAACCTTCTTTGGTCCTTCAGGTCAGGTTCTGAATCTATTGTGATGTCTGAAGTGAGAAATTAACCTTCAATAGGTTACCACATTAGATGTTTTCTCTTTCTTTTCCATTAAAGATAGCTTTCACAGCTTTTACACAAATAGTCAAATCAAATTTCTAACGAGTATATGAAGTCTCTAAGGACCTAAATTACATTACCAGAATGATGCCTATCTCATTAGATGGGCATTATTAGATGATGTTATTGATCTTTAATCTACATCAGTGCATTCTGTGAGGTGCAATACATAACCAAGGGGTAAGGGCGTGTGATGCTGGCATGTGACAAATGTTACCCCTGATTCTGTAGGACAGCAAACCACCACTTTCAGCCAGCCAGGAAAAGGGACCCCAGAGCCAGCCTTTAATGCGCATCCAGGAGTGACACAGAAATATTCTCTTTTTTTTTTTTCTGAGTTGGAGTCTCATTCTGTCGCCCAGACTGGAGTGCAGTGGCCGCTCCCGGCCACCGCAGCCTCGACATGCTGAGCTCCGGCGATCCTTCCGCCTCAGCCTTCCGAGTAGCTGGAATTACAGGCGCGCGCTACCACACCCAGCTGATTTTTTGATTTATTGTAGAGATGAGGTCTCGCTTGCCCAGGCGGGTCTCGAACCCGCCGGCTCAGGCAATCCACTCACCTCAGCCTCTCAAGGCGCGGGATTACAGGCTGAGCCACCGAGCCCGGCTCAGAAGTATTCTCTTAACCACGATGATTTACTGAAATTCGTAGCAGCAATCCTCTGTTTGTACATTCAGAAAAGAATAACTAGCTGGGCTCGGTGGCTCAGCCTGTAATCCCGCACTTTGGGAGGCCGAGGTGAGTGAATTGCCAGAGCCCGCAGGTTTGAGACCCACCTGGGCACCTTGGCGAGACCTCATCTCTACAATAAATCAAAAAAATTAACCAGGCATGGTAGCGTGCACCTGTAGTTCCAGCTACTTGGAAGGCTGAGGCAGAAGGATCACCGGAGCCCAGCAGGTCGAGGCTGCAGTGGCCAGGAGCACGCCACTGCACTCCAGTCTGGGTGACAGAGTGAGATTCCAACTCAAAAAAACAAAAAATAAAAGAATAACTAAAGAGAGGTAGCCATTCCTAGGATTAGATTAAAAACCACACTGATAATTACAATGCAAATTATTTGGGTCAACATCAATGAATTAAAATTTACAAGTAATGGATCAAGTCGAAATAACACATCTATAAAGAAAGCATTTTCAACCCAAGCAGGGGAGATGAATTTGTAGGCAGTTTTAATCAGAACATGAGGTTTCAGTTCAGGAAAGGAGTAGAGGATTCTAAATAGGTACACAAACCACACAGAAATGGTCCAATAGGCTCTGAGGGTAATCTGAAGGCCACTAGCATTCTTAAAAACAAAGTGGAAATGGTGAACACCCTATATGCTTGGTCTTTGTTTCTTAGATGTACCAAGATGTCTGAAATTGAAGCACACACTTACACTTTATAGTAAGGACATGTACAGCCTGTGAGGGCTCAATGATCAATGTTTATCTTCTACTGTGTATTTTATAAGCTGCCAGTTTGTTAAATCTTTCAGGAAGACCACTCACTAAACTAGCACTTAGAATGTTCCAGCATTTGAGACTTCCATAAAAACTTGTTGATTGCTGGCTCAGTCATGAACCTTTTTTTACTTAAATGTAGGCAGTGTCCTGCAGAGTATAATAAAGCCCTCTAATAAGTTAAGCTTTAAAAAAAAAAAAAGAATAAAATGTTTTCCCTTCTCCTACATGAGAATGAAGAGAAGAGTTTATATTTCCAATGAGATTTCTTTCCAACTGAAACCCTCAAAATCACATTTGACAAGTATCTACCCTACCCTGCATGCTAATAAACGTACAACTGAACCTATTCTGTTTTCATAATAGTTTGAACAACTGTGCCCAGTTCATATAGGCAGAAGTAATTTTCAATGAATCCCAAAACTCATCTGTGAATGCTGTTTCTTCAATGGCACAAAAATACTCTATCCTTCTCCAAAATTACAATGCAGAATAAAAGTTAAAACCAAGAAACTATTCATAATTGCCTATTAAAGGTAGGCTGAAATCTTTTTCTCCTTTTCCTTCTCCCTCAATTGTTCCTTCCCTTCCTCACCCTTTCCTCCCACAAATATTTGTTTAATCCTGACCAGATGCCCAATTAGTGCTAGGAATCAAGGATAAAAGTATAAGTCTGGTGTCCCCTAGATGATCCCAGTGGCATAGCCCCACTGAGTGAGACAGCACTTGGGTTACAGGAGCTGGCATTTAAAAGCTACCCACTACTAAATACCCTGTTTGCATTCTGAGGTTTTATCATCACATTTTGTCCTCATTCACGTTTCTTGGCCAATAAGCCTTTATGCTGCACTGTTCACTGGACACTTTTGCTCTGAGGGCTGTAAGAAAGGGCCAGTGTGCATTTCATAACAACGACTGATGCAGATATCCATAGAATCTCATCCGAATCAAAAGAAATGAGCCAATAGGTGCAAGGCAGTTGCTCTCTTAGGTATTCCTTGCCTTATTCACTGTATCTGTTTTGTCTGAAAGTCTTTAATTCACAAAAAGCTCATAGTTAAAATTCAAAGTAGGAGACATATGCTCAGCACCGCATGCAAAAAATACCACAACTCCGGCAGTTTTCTAAAACTGGATCCTGGATGTGAGGCTGGCAAATTTTTCAGAGACTTAACACAGTGGCAGAAGTATCAGATATGAGCAAGAGTCATTAGTTACAGCAGGTTAGGTGTCTCAGAAGGGTTTCAGGAATAGTTCCCTCACATCAAGGGTGCCAGAATGAGCTCACTGAATTCTGCCATCAGCTCAAAGTCCTCTGTGTCTTACTGATTACTGAGTCTTACCTGTCAGAAAACCCCATGCTATGACAGAATTATCAACATTATCATCCTCAAACAATTGCTGAGCTCCTAGAGGGACCCTTACCTTTCTGTCTGTCTGTCTATCTATCTGTCTCTCAACAAGGTCTTGCTATGTTTCTCAGGCTGGAGTGGAGTGGAGTGATTATAGTTCACTGCATCCTCAACCTCCTGGGCTCAAGTGATCCTCCCTCCTTAGCCTCCAGAGTAGCTGGGACTACACGTTTCCTACCATGTCCAGTTGATTTTTAAAAATTTCTGTAGAGATGCCAACACTGGTCTTGAACTTCTGGGCTCAAGTGATCCTCCTGCCTCAGTCTTTCAAAGTGTTGGGATTACAGACATAAGCCACCATGTCCCGACCCATTTTTCTCTTTGAAGAGGTCTCTGGGGTATTGCAGGATTAGCCAGGATGGCTCTGTCCTTTGAGAAGCTTTGCTGGGTGTGATTGACTGAGGAGTCAGTAATGCAGGAAGAGTTAATGTCAATTATTTTCTGAAAACATCATTGATACTTTACTTACCTTGTTTTTGAATAAGCCATGGTGGAAGACCTCCTCATATCTATTGAGCACTTAACTACACCAGGCACATGCAAAATCTTTTCTGTGGATTATTTCATTTAATCTTCATGACAGCTCTTTAAGAGGTATTATTATTGCTATCCCCACTGCACAGATAAGAAGAGTGAGGCTTATCTAGGTTCACTACCTTGCCAAGGTGACAGAGCCATGAAGCAATGAAGGCAGCTCTGTGCCCAAGCAGACTAAATCCAGGGACAAGTTTCTACCCACTAATGCCAGCTCCATAGATTTTAAGAATCAGAGAATGGCTAGGACTGCCTAGCCTTGTACAGGTGAGGATGCGAGATCCAAGGTTAAGTCATTTGTCAAAAGTCACAGATATTTTTAGAGGCAGCATAAAAACTAGAATTCAGTGCTTCTGTCCACCATCTCATTGATCTTTGGCGTATCACACACTGCTTGTACAATTTGATTCATGGCATCAGGTGTTAATAAAATGTCCGTCTGATACAAAACTAAACAAAACAGAAGAGAACATGACCTTTGGCATTTCAGTCTCCTCTTGGAGCTCTGGAAATAAGGATAATGACACACACCCTACCTACTATAGGAGATAAAGAAGCAAAACACTAATCAAAATGAAAACTTTAAGAAATATGAGTTACAAAAATGGAAATGATAACGAAAAACAATTCGCACCTTTCAGATTCTCACTGCACAGCAACACTTTCTCACTGGCAATGACTAAATTAAATCAAGTTATGTCAGTTGAGTCCATTGCAATCTTAAATATAATAAATCTTTAAGGCACTTCAGGGCAGAATCCAATACATAACCATCCATTTCATGGGTCCATGCATGCATTCAATCATGCATTTATTAAAGGACTTAGGAGACAGTGGTAATTAGCTAAACTCATACAATACCAACAGCAATATACCGATATACTATGCATAATACTTTGCATAGCTTATTACATTTCATTTTTATAAGAACTCTATGAAGTATTAATAGTACCATTTTACGGAAGAGACTTAGATAAAATTTAAAATTTGCCCAAGATTTCACATTCAGGGAGTGGTAGAGCTGGGATTCAAAGTTAAGCCCTCCCATTATTCTAAGATAACTAACGTTGACAGAGTAAACCAAATACTTTGTGTTCTCAGATATAAATGAAAGCTAAACACTGGGTACACACAGATATAAAGATGGGAACAGACACTGGGGACTCCTGAAGGGGGGACATAAGGAGGGAGACAAGGGTAGGAAAACTACCGATTGGGTACCATGCTCACTATTTGGGTGACAGGTTCAACAGAAGTCCAGACCTCACCATCACACAATATCTCCATGTAGCAAACCAACTCATACACCACGCTTGAATCTAAATAAATAAATAAAAAATAACAAAGTCAGGCCTACTTAATTCCAACATAGATCAACTACTACCATACCTGAGATTCCATCTACCTAGAGTCACATCAGGATGGACCAAGCACTACATCCCCTCTTAATAAACAGGACAAATGGAAGTGATACTGGAACCTCTACTGCCATCACTTGGCTTTAAAGAGATATACCCTGAGGGACGTGAAGAAATCAAACATTTCACTCTTTTATACATTCTCCGGAAATACCCTTTTCGTGGAAGGGTAAGAGCTACTGTACACAGAAAAGGAGATGCCAGAAGGTTACTTCTACCTGTGCTATGTCTGTAACTTTCTCACATCCCCCCACCCCCACACACTCCTCATTTCCCAATCGTTCCAGACAATCTCATGCCTTATATCACTGCAATTACAACCAAATGTTCCCATTTACGACACAGATCCCCACCTGCCACTCTTCCATGGGCAAGGTGCCGTTAATTTCAAAGAAAAAAAGGAAATGAGATTTGAAGTTTAAATCCTTTCATCTCTTTGTTTGGAGTTCTGATTAAAAAAAAAGTTGGAATCAGAATCATACCCAAACTACCAGTTAAATGAAATTAGAGAGTTTTCACTAGATTTCACCATTCATAAGTCTCTCTGTCACTTAAGGATGAATAATTGTCTGAATATTAATTTTTTCAGGAATCTACTTGCTATATAATTTTATAGAAATTCCATTTATGATTTAGCAATACAAAATCATGGAACTGAAACAGGAGGGAAAATGGCAAGCTGATGTGTGTATGCCTGTCATAAGAAAAACAAATTTAAGTTAAACTACCAGATTAATTATTCTCATTAGTTTAAGTATCACTAATGAAGGAAATGTTACATTTTTCCCATGAAATCCTTTCAAGATTTCCAAAGGTGCTATACAAAAATATCAATCCTTCCACGTGCACAAAAATATAGTAAAATATAAGTTCTAATACCCATTTGCTTTAGGTTTTTTTAAGTGTTAGTTCTATAGATCCTTCTTTAGCTTCTGACGTTGAACTACCAGATTGTGGATAAGCCTTTAAATGGACATGTAAGTAAAGGCTAAAACAACACTAACTTTTATCCAAGTACCAGAAAGGAAGTCTATAAATACAATTTTGCATGACAGTGGGTTTTGACGTGAAAAGCACCTTCATAACTTGGGATGATACCAATTTTATTTAGAAAAAATATTCCATAGTCAGTTATAATTATATTGGTCATTCATGCTAAATGAAATGTGGCACATCATGTTTTCCAGTATGGTCTACAGCAAATTTATTTACTTGATTTTTCTCTTTGCAATGGTTCTCATTTTATTGTTTACCTGTTTCCTAATAGTCATTCCCAAGGGTTCTCTAAGAGTAAATGTTCATTCTTAGAAGCTCTTATTTGAGAATTCCGACTCAGTGGAAGCATTCAGTGTTGTCCCCATAGAATATAGTATGAATGTTGCTATTTTTCTCGTTTATAGTGACAATTCAGTTGAAAAATACTTTTTTGCCTTTTGATATGCTGGCCTTCTAAGTAGGCAGTTATTCTAAATTGCTCTTTAGGTTTTTTTGTGTGTTTGGTTTTTTAAGAAAAATATAGGTAATTATTTTTTAATAGGAAAAATTAATTCCTTTGGGCAATTTCTTTGGGCAATTTCTTTCTAATAATCCATGACACCTACTGTTTTTGAAGTGATGAGACTGTCGGAAAGATTTCCTTTTTTTTTTCCCCTGGAAAGAAGTGATTTTATGAGTTTTCAACAGTGAGTGGCCTGAGACAGAGTAGTGATTATTTCTAGGGTATCTTATCCTCTTCTGGACCTGAGAAATTAGTTATAAAGAAATTAGGCAAGAAGTGTTATGGCCTCACAGAGAGATCCTTTGAGGGAAATAGTAACACAGTCTTACAGAACTGCCTTATCTATGCAACAATAAAATAGTTATTTATAAGCCACAGCATTCATATTATTTCAAGTTGGAGGGCAAAAAAGAAGAGAGTTAACGCAAAGTGCAGCAGGTATCATCTACTCATCAGAGTGATCTTGAGTATTGTTTTTTTTCTACTTAAAAATTGAGGAAATAAACACTGACCAGCGTGGTGCCTAAAGCCTGTAATCCCAGCACTTCAGGAGACTGAGGAGGGAGGATCGCTTGAGTCCAGGAGTTCAAGACCAGCCTGGGCTACATAGCAAGACCTCGTCTCTACAAAAATTAAAAAAATTCACTGGACATGATAGAACATGGCTGTAGTTCCAGCTATTTGGGAGGCTGAGGCAGGAGGATTCCGTGAGCCCAGGAGGTTGAGGCTGCAATGAGTTATGATTATGCCACCGCACTCCAGCCTAGGTGACAGAATGAGACACTGTCTCAAAAAAAAAAAATTGAAAAAGTAGACAGAAGAATGGAGAACCATGCTGAAGTCATCCTAGTTTTTTCAAACAGAACTGGAATTTAAATCTAGTCTGTCTGAATCAAAACTCTATAATCTTTCCTCTACCCCTACCCTACATCCTTATGCATCTCTTTTTTTTTTAAGGAATACAATTGTTGAGAAAATAAAATGCATATGAGAGTTGTATTTTTCAAAACATCCAGATGTCTTCAAATATTCCAATGAGTTGCAGTCTATGGTTTTGCAATATCACAAGCATCTCTTTCAGTATAAACTACCACACGATTAATTTTGGCTATCAAGCTCCAGTTATAAGAATCCAATTCAATATAATCAAGTTCTAATGCCTCTGATTATTTCTATTTGCTCTTGCCTAGAGGCCTGGAAGGAGTACAGGTTTTACAAATATAAATAGAGGACTCATGATGCTGTTGGAATGTTCTACCTTCCTGTTTTCGAAGCAAGAGACTGCACTGCTTTGAAAAAAAATTTTCCATGGAGATAGCAAAGAAAGCATCTTATATTAGATAATTTTAAAAGTCATATATATCAGTTATTTGTCCACATTTTGTGAATATTAATTTACACGATAGTTAATTCTGATAAGAAGCAGCACATACAGTGGGTAGAAACAGTGGTGCTGTATAGATTTGTCACAAAGGCAAGCTGGAATCAGACACCTGAATTTAAATCAGCTCCTCAAACATTTATTGGGCATGACTTTTGCTTTAAAGAAGCTCACTGTCAGATAGTGAAGATAAAGCACTTCCTTTGGAAAGATTGGGGAAAGCTTCAGAAAGAAGGACCTTGAAGGTCAAACTCAGAGGTTTAGCCTTGACCCACTAAATAATGGAGACTAGTATTAACAGCACAGGAATGAGGAAGAGTAACATAACTTGTGTGCAGGCCAGGGGAGAAAAGGCCAAAGGTAGAGAGGTATATAAGGGCTTATCTACAAAGGCCACAGTTGAAGCAAAGAGAAAAGACAAGAAAGACAGAATCTTTTAAAGATGGCAGAAACCAGTGACAAAACAGATGAAGATGAGTGAAAGGGAGTAATTAATCATAGATTACTCCAAGTAGTGGTTCTGGGCAGCATATTTTGTTTAATAAGAAATATGAATTAAGCATGAGTAGGACTTTATTGAGAATGAATAATTCCTTCTTTTACACTGACACTAAAGTCCAGAAAAAAATCCAAATGAGTTTAGCACTCAGCAGGAAGAGGCTGGCCCTTTCCAAATAACACAGGTTCTCCACAAACCAGGTGGCCATTTCCAGTAGTGGGGACACTGGTATGTTCAAGTTTCTTTGATGAGGCCTGATCATTTCTCAGTTGCAAATGTTTTGGTTTCCAACCAGTTCAGCTAAATTTGCTATCACATCTATAGAAACATGGCAGAATTCACCAGATGGCCAAGAGCCGGTGCTTTCATGTGGTCATAAAGCTGGCTGACTATAAAGCCATCATCCAAACTACTACCATACCAGGATAGTACCGCTTTCAGAAACAACCCCATCAATGAGCCCACCTCCACTGACCCAGATCAGAAATAATCCACAATCGCCTCAGACAGATTAATGGGCAGATGGTGATGATAGGACCTGGAAACAACAGAAGCTATGTTCTAGCTGCCTAAAAGGAAGGGAAGGAAAGGATTCCTTCATTTAAATGGTATAAATAATATTTACATGGACAATAACTGAAGGGTCTAAATTGCAATTCTAGCATTCTAAAATGCAACTTGTATAGATGAAGAGATGGATACTTTAGCAGAAATTCCAAAAAAAGGAGGGATTGTCAAAAATCCAGTTTGCCAAGGTGAAGACTTGCAAGCACATACTGTGTGTATTTCCATATTATCAACGTGGAACATGCTTTTTCCAGCCCATCTCTGATCATTTTTTCACCCAATAAATGTCTACCACCTTAGCAATCACATAGATTTCGAAAATGAGTGAATCTGACCTATTTATAACATAGTCAATTCTCCATTATTCCCAGGTGCTCTCAGAGGCTATGGGCTTTATGCTATTATCTGCTCTCTGGTCATTCCATTGTCCATTATCACCTCCACAGGGAAAAAGAGCTGAATCTCAAATCAATCCATTTAACTATTTATTAGCACTGCTGGTAAAAGGGTGAGGGAAAAAAATGGAGCATGTTCTCTACAATAAACATAGCACTTAATCATTAGGTACTTATCCACAAACTTTCCTTACTGTTGAAAATATGCTAAAAGTCCTCATGCATTGTTTTCAAATTAGTGATTCTTCACGATCTCCATGTTACAAAAATACATTGAGATGCAAGGTGGCTCATGCCTGTAATCCCAGGCTTTGGGACATCGAGATAAGAGGATCACTTGAGGCCAGGAGTTCAAGACCAGACTGGACAATATAGCAAGAACCTCATCTCTATAAAAATAAAAAAAATTATTAATTATTGTAATTGAATAAGTAAATCAAGAATAGTTGTCTTATTAGCAGGAATGGTGGCTGTTTCAAAAATAAAAA
Source organism: Tarsius wallacei (assembly GCA_963574415.1). Lineage (NCBI taxonomy): Eukaryota > Metazoa > Chordata > Mammalia > Primates > Tarsiidae > Tarsius > Tarsius wallacei. The sequence goes on along the minus strand of CAUYQG010239496.1, from coordinate 25,018 downwards.
TAAAGAAAAAAAAATTAGTCTGGCATGGTGGTGCATGCCTGTAGTTGAATCACTGGGTAGCACCTCATTATTTGTACCCACTGGGCGGTGAGTAATCACCTCTGAATTTGATGTTTATGCCATGGACTAGTAAATTTAGAGATGACTTTGGAAATCATTCAGTGTTCACCTATCCTATAAAGATAACTAGTAAAAACTATAAAATAAAATACAGTACCTGAGGCAACTCTCTTTACTTCAGCATCCTTTTGTGGAAAATTGGACTATTATATTAACAAGTTTAACCAACAGGACCTCCTTTATGGGATTTTTGTGAAGGTTTTGCAGTCCGACAATTAAGTTTGCGAACTCATCCTAAAAAATGTGCTACATACCTCCTTGTTGACTATCATTGTAGTCACCTTTGAAGTACTCCCCTTGGGAAGCTATGCAGTAATGTTAGCACCTAGTCCACGCTGCCAAAGTAATTTTGAAACTCTTTTTCTGGAATAGCCATCAGAGCTGTCATCATATTATACTCGATGAATGTAATCAAATGTCATCAAATGTCTTCCTTTCAATATTTCCTTTATCTTCAGGTAAAGAAAAAAAGCAATTGAGGGCCAGATCAGGTGAGTAGGGAGGGTGTGCCAATACAGTTATTTGTATAGTGCTGCTCACATAAGTGCACGGCAGCAAGTTCACGAACTTAATTGTCAGGCCCCAACAAATAACAATGATAGCTTTGATGGCCATTCCAGAAAAAGAGTTCCTAAACTGCTTTGATGGGCAGACAAGGTGCTGGCGTTGGTACATAGCTTCCCAGGGGGAGTGCTTAAAAGGTGACCTTAGTGATATTCAGCAATGAAGTATGTTGCACTTTTTTGAGGATGGTTCATGAACCCCCAATGGTTGGACCTCATACACATGAACGGCATAAACAACACCCTGAATAAACCTTTTCTATAATCAACGCCATTATCATTATTCTTGTTATAACTGTTCCTCTGAATGAGAATGTGGCCTTGCTAATACTCAGTGTGATTCAAGAATCAGGACAGCACATTGTTTCCAGTCTCATAAATTTAACATGGAAAGATCTGTGATGTGCTGTAAGCTACCAGTATTAAAGGTTAGTAGTTTATCAAAAACCATCTCAGGTGTACAAGAAGGGACCACCAAAAGAACGGAATTATAATTTTGGAGGGCAGGCTTCCTTGTAATATAAGTTTCCCCACTAGGTAAGTGTTCTAGGAACATATCAGCATCAGTATACCAGCTAGCATTGTTGTGGGAGGCTGCGTTCAGTTACAGTGAAATTGTTTTTGGAAGTTCTTTTAGTGCATTTGCCCATTTCATGATGGGCAATTTATGAGTGCACCTGTCCACACTGCACTGAGTGCTCATCAGTCTTTGGCCAAAAATGGCATGGCCTCCTGTATCCCACCTTCCCTATTCACCTGTTCTTGTCTTTGACTTTGTGTTTTGTCTTGTGACTTTGTTTCCCCAGATGAAAAAAGTCCTCAAAAGGAAATGTTTTGCTGATATGGAAGAGAGGAAACAAAAAATGTAGAATCACTAAAAGGCCTCAAAATTGACAGTAGAGAAAGCCTTAATAGATGTGCTGCATCAAACAGAGAGTACTTTGAAGATGACTGAAGTTTAACCATGTAAGAATAAGTATACTTTTTTTATAAATACATTTTTGTTTTGGGGATTTCTCCCCTTATGATTCCAAGGGTTTTCTACTGGCATGGAAAATGTGGTCAACATGTAAACAGTCCAGAGGGAACTAAGGGTCGAGAATGGGGCACATCAAAATATACTCCACCCTCTTCTCAGCCACTGAAAGCTTTGCTGAAAAAAGGAGGAGGTAGAAGAATTATGTTTAGTGAGTGCTCACAAATATACCACTTGCAAGTCACCTCTGTCCATCAACTGATAATGTACCATGAAATGTTAAAACTGTCTTTTGGCCAACAAGAAGGTCCTCAAGTCCAACTTTCGATAACCATCATAATCACATTCAACCATGTAACTTTAGAATTTACTGTAACCTTCACATGTTCCTTGTTGTATTCAATGTGCAAATACTGAAGGCTAACATGCATCCTGTTCTGTGGAGACAGAGTAATTAAGGAGTCGTTATTTCTAGTCTTCATTTCTCCTCTATGGAGGACCCTGGCTCCTCAGAGGTCCCCATCAGGAAATAATGTGCCTAGGAAAATAACAAAATAAAAACAAAAAACAAAAAATAAAAGAGAGCAAATGCACACATTTTCACAAGTTCTTTGCTTTGCTCTCTTTAATTATGCCAAGACAGATATACAAAGTTAATGCTATGAGTTAAACTTCTCATTCTGTGGAAAACCACATCTGTGTGAACATCTACGTAACTGGCAGTCCTACTCAGTGCCAAGAATGTGTATCGTCAAGCGAAATGTTTAAACAGATCTATCCAGTATGACATCTGAGTTGCCTCATGTGTGGTTTGGAGAACTTGATGTAGACCAGGGTTTGGTTAACCAGAAGGCATTTGCCTGACAAACCTGCTTGGAATAAAGCAGAAAGGTGGTGGCTGTATTTTTTCCTCCCATTGGGCAACCCATCTTTTGAAGAAGCATCTCTCTCGGTAAGATTATGGAGATCTTCTTATCTTCCAAAAGTGGCCAATTTTGTAATAACACATTTGTCCATTCAATTACATTCATGCAGAACCTGGCATACTTGGCATCTTTGTTAGCACTGTAGAGACAGAATGAGTGGGCCAGAGTACCTGGAGTCTAATGGGAGAGACAGATATGTAAACAGACACAATTTTCAATAGAACACAAACAGGGAACCACGAAAGGTTCAAACAAAACTCTGTAGAAGTCCAAACAACAGAGTGATTAATTTTGACTGGGAGAAAAAATGGCATCCATGTGGGTCATAAAGGAAGAGAGTTTGCCAAGTAGAGAGTGAGCATGTAGTTTCTATATAAAGTGAACATAGTATGGGGAGGGCTGAGTGTCTAAAGGCTTTGCCTCACCACCTATGGAACAAAGGTGCAGGGAACAGGAATGAGAATGAGGTCCCAGTGGTTATCTGAGATGCAGATGCAGATCTCACATAATATGATAACACGTTTCGATGAGCTTTACTCAGGGATCCAAGAAGCAGGTGAGTAAAGCAATATTATGTCATTTGTTTTGAAGTTAACTCTGGAACCTTAGAGCAGCACAATGGTTTAGGGGATACTGATGATGGGAGGAGCACACAGGAGACTGTGGCTACCAAGGGGAAAGCCAGCCCTGATTAGCTGGCCCCTCACACTATGCTTTCCTAGAAGACTGGCATTACACTGAGCAATGTTTCTTACTTGGCAAACACAAGAAATACTGTCAGAAATTCACAAATGACTATAAACCAGATGACTATAAAACCACTGGATCTCTGGGCCATCAAAAAATTTAAAATTTATTTAAGTCAGGCTGGGCATGATGTTTACTTCTGTAATCCCAGCACTTTGGGAGGCTGAAGTGGGAGGATCACTTGAGCCCAAGAGATTGAGATCAGCCTTGGAAACATAGCAAGACCTCATCTCTAAAAACAAACTAAAAACAAAACGAAACAAAGGATAGCCAGGATTGATGGTGTACATCTGCTGCAGACTCATCTACTTGGGAAGCATAAGTAGAAGGATCACCTGAGCCCAGGAATCTGAGGCTGCAGTGAGCAGTGATTGTGTCACCGCACTTCAGCCTGGGCAACAGCCTAAGATCCCAACTCAAAAAAAAAAAAAAAAAAAACTATTCAAGGGAGTGATTCCTAATTCTAAGAGCTTTCAAAAATCCATGTTCTCATGCTTCACCACAGACTGAATAAATCAAAATCTCCAGGCCAAGGGCCCAGAAATCTGTATTTTTAATCAGCTCTTCTTGTTAATTCAGATGGATGAGTCAAGTTTAGAAAAGGATGACTATCGGCCAACCCATCAGATTTCTTTGTGAGCAGGGATGAGATCTTGTTTGAAAGAGCATCCCAAAGGCCTAGCACAAAACTTAGCATGGTTCTTGGCACACAGTGAGGACTCAATCTCTGTCAAATCCTCAGTTACAAGCTCATGACTTGAACGGATGTCTGCCTGGCATTCCTTTGGGACTCAGAGATTATTAGAATCCAGTTTTAAATTCCATTGCTGTCAGCACTATTGAGCTTGTTCTTTACCTATTTGGGTAAAAAAATACTTTTTAAAACCATTTCCCAAAGAATTTTAATCTCTCTTACATTTCCTAAAGTAGCAAAACAAGGTCTTATTGTTTCAAGTTGGGTTGAATGTTGGTTCAGAAGCTACTTACTAAGATGTTAACAGCTTACAAAATACACTCTAGTGCCTGCGTCTCTCTGCTCCAACTTGATTAATTATATATGTACATATTACATTATATATTATATGAGCTCAATAGAAAAGCTTGTGCAGAAAAAGCTCCTAGCTTGGAGGTCTGGGGCATGTCTAACATCTTGTTAAATATAACTTTCCTGCATTAATAAGTTTACAGATTCATAATGTTTGAAAAACAAAGAAGCAAATCTCAAATGTTGAGTAGAATGCAGAAATTATACTATGTATACATGCAATTACAATGATAAATGAAAAACAATCCCAGGATCATGCATTTTGACCAAGGCATCTGAGCACTACATTTGTTCGGAAGTATCTGCAGTAGAAGCAGTGAGAAGTTTCCTTACTTTAATTGAAAATTACCTTCTGAAAGAAATATTTCCACACTGAACTGTTAACCCACTGGTATCATTGAGTCTAACATCTATCAATATACCAGCAAGGTATAATCATTCTATAAGGACAGAATAAGCATAATGTAAGCATAACAATAATTTATGTGCTAATTTTCTACAATAAAATATTTTAATGACTCTGCCAAGAGTCATGTGTGAAATGAATTGTGTGAAGCAAGTATTTAAAATCCATTTTGATGAAAATCTCTGTACCTTGGCAAAGACATAATAATCACAGCTCTTTGTGCTTAGTGTCATAGTCTAGACACAGAACTCCTTGCAAGCTCCAGACGTTGGTCATGGGTAGAAGGACACAAAGCTTTGAGTCTGCTCACATTGGGACAATCCTCTTGCTTGCCAAAGGCTATGCAATGAACAAAAGAGTCCGAGTTAGGCAGGACCCAGCTGACCTCGCTTTCTGATTTTCCAAACTGTGACAAGTCCTATTTCTGTCCTCCCTTTCTTTCCCTCCATCCTCTCTCACACTGTGATCTTACCCTATACACAACTCACTACAAGCTCATTTTGCCTCTGTGTGAAATGCTAATTTCCTCTGCTATCCTGCATGCTCTTTGTTACATGCATAAATAATGAAACTTTATTTTACAGAACAAGCAGCATCATGTCCAAAGCTTCTGGGATTCCAGAGAAATGACAAAAATATATGTAGAAGGTAAGGTAACATAATGGAATCATTATCATTCTGGAGACAGAAGAATCTACAGCCAGCATTTATTAAGCCTCTACTATGCGTCAGAACAGGTAGACATTTTACATAATTATTTCAATTCTCAGAAGAAGAACTTTGTGAGTGAAAAATATTTTCCCCCATTTTCTACTTGAGTAGGCAAAAACGAAGACATTTAAAAATCTGGCCGTGCTTCCAAAATTAACAAGTGGTAGAGTAGCATTCGAACCCCGAACCAACCCCACCCAAATACAAGACACTATTCTATGCATTCCTGCACGCACACTTAACTTGACTGCACTGTCTTCACCAATTCGGCTTGGTGTCTCCCTCTCTCCTCACCAGCCTGGGTGGTCTCCAGGGGAGGAACCCTGTCTTACCTACCTTTGGCCTGTCCCATCTTATTCTACACCTGGTACATGGTTAGAGCCAAAAGTCATCTGAATGAATGAATATGCTTTCTTTAGCATACCTTTTGCCCCCATAAGAATATCTCCTTTCATGAAAACCAGGTCAGTCACAGATAAATGTATTTCCTGATTGTATTCTTTGCTTTTGTTTAAATTTGTTCTATGACCTATGTGGAAAAGAACATCTACAACTAAAAACTATTTGAGTTATCTCACTATTTTATCATATTAGAGAGATATGGGCTAAATTAGTACCACCTAGCATCAGGGAATAACTGTACCTCCTCCCCATGGAAACAAAGACTTAGATTTCTGTATCATGCATTTCGGAGATTCTTCTCATTTTATTAGCAGCATTCTTCAAAGTAATAGCAAATATTTTATTTCTTCAAATATTATGATTATATAATTTAGCACTGCCAGAACAAAAGTTATTCAGATTAATTTTGCCTAACTATGAAAGTAATTTTAATGTTAAAATATAGTTCTATGACCAGTTGCTTTGCAATGTACTACTAAAATACTAATCAACTTAAAACAAAGCAAGTGTCAGAACTCTGAAAATAGCAAATGAGAAACTGAAATGAATGTTAGACACAGACTTCATACTTCAGATCACTCATCAAAATGCTAATTCTGACAAACATTTACAATCTAGCCATATACCTTATAAATACACACTTCACAGAGGCATGTGTTTTCCAATGGCTTCAACTACGCAACCCTAAAACAATTAATAATTAACCTTTTCAAAAGTCTAAATGTAAACAAATTAGCAAAGTGAAGTACACACGCTCATTCTTGGAAAATTTAAAATTAAAAGCATCTCAGATCTGACAATTTAAAACATAACTAAAAAATACGCAGAAATCAATTGTTAAGAACTATCCCACAGGGTTTAGTGACACTAACAACTAATCAAAATCCAAGCTTTGGAATATATGTTGGTTTCATAATAAATCATGCCTTTCTATTTATCAGTAATAGGCTAATGAGGTTTGCCAAACTGCTAAAAAGATCGTTTTTTGCACTAGTCTGCCTTATTTTGTAAAGCAACATTTTAAAACAAACATCATATTTTCTATGAATGCTCAGTGGTTTTGCAAAAGGAAACTTGGATAGCTAAAGTACAAACCCAGACAAACAGGGAAACAATCTTATTTTAGGAAACATTGATCGTATTGTTTATTTGTTTGTTTTGGTTTTGTTTTGTTTTATTTCCAAAAAAGATTCTCAAAATTCAGTTTTCAAAATCAAGCCTAGGTGTCAAGGAAGGAAAGTTTCAGTACCTTGAACTCAACTCACCCTAATTATCCTTCATCCTCAAAAAAGATACTTGCATCAAAATAGAGCAAATGCAGAAAAGGAGATAACTCATCATTAAATGAATAGAAGAAATGACTCAAGCGGACATCTGACACTTGATTGGTTAGACAATATCCCGTAACACCCACCAGAATGAAAGTTTTCCAAAGGTAGGGCATTCTGACTTAGTTGCCATCTTATTTATACAAAACTTAGCCTGTCCTAGCACAAGACAGTCATGCAGTGATAAATATTATCAATTTGAATAATGCCTTTTTATGAGACTATAACACTGTATTGTTATCAAGTTATTTTCACACACATTAATCTTCCTTGACCCCTCAATAACTCTGTTGAACTCTGTAGAGAGGAAACTAAGTCTCCAGGAGATTAAGTAATTTTTACAAGGTCGAATGGGGAAAGGATAGTGCGGACATGAGAATGCAGGGTTTTTTTTCCTTTCCCCCAAAACAATCTCATCTATTTCTTATTCTCCACCACAATCAAGGTGCCAAATAGAAGTCTACATCACAAAAGTCTACCCATTCAGCACAGGCAAACTTGGAATCTAATATAATGTTGGAGAACATGTGAAATTCTATTATTTTAAATCCAAATCTAAATAATTCTATTATTGTAATTTTTTATTATTTCAATTTTAAAACCCAACTCTAATAATTACGGGTGGGTTCATAAAGAATAAAACTTCTGAAGTGTGTCTGGGGAATCCTACATCTATGTAATAAAATATAAAATGTACAGTTCTGGGTCACCATTAATCTCTTTCTGTTCCAGTTACCCAATCAGAAGCTGGGCGTGTCGGGATTTCTTGTACCAATTCTTGGAGGCAGTTGTGAGGCATAAATGAAATCCTATATGTGAGAGGAGGAAAATGTAAGGGCCGGAGTTAATGAGGATAGTCAGGGCTGGGCTGTGTTTTTAAAATAAGTCTTAGAAAGTACTCCCTGGAACCTCTATGGCCAACATTTATCCAGACAATGCAACTAACCTCTCACTTTATTTAATATGTATGATGAACATTACAATTCCGTGTATTATGTTCTTTTTCTGAGTACTCAGGTCCACACTGGGAAAAAGCAGGAGAGAAAACGATCACAGAGGCTGTTTAGACACTGGTTTCTCATGAAAGTGACACCCATAGGCAGCTGGGGCGAAGAGTGACACCAGCATGTGAACCTATTTCAGGACTGATACGCGTCTAATGTTTTCCATTCAGCCACATGACCTCTGTTGACTTCAATGGACAGTATATTTGTGAACCAATTTTAGGAGCCACTGTTCTTCTACTCCCTGCTGACGGTGGTTTCAGTGTTCTGCGGCCTAATATCGTCTATGAACTTTGAGACCTGATATTTTTCAGTGGGTTTAAATCCAAAAGCCCTCAAGTTCTTCAAGGGTTCAGATGGGAAGATTCTTTTATCTGTGCCTTGAAAGCACTAATAAAGAGAACTGAAATATAACAATATGACCTGTGAACTGAAGAGAACAGAAGACCTTTTTCCAAGTTTCTTGCACATTCTCTTAAAAGCAACCTGGGAAAAAAGTGAAGGAAAAAAAAAACACTGCTCAGTTCTAATGAGTACCTAATGGTTAGGAGGTTCAGAGATTTATTTTGTGAATACTTCAAAAAATAGCTGGGCCCTTTAACCATTAAACTACCAGGAAAAAAAAGTATGTCCTTATGAAGTTTTCGCAGAATAACTGACCAGTGTTTCAGAATCATGAATGTGGCCTTTGACTTTCTGAATTATGCAAGGATATTTTCTTCGACCTTCCCTTATTACAGATCCACGCATAACAATGACACTGCTTTGTTAGGGAAACTCAGGACACATGGCACTGCACACTTTTTGCAGAAATACATCCCACATTAGATTAAGTTAGAGGTGGTATTTGAAAAATAAATAAATAATGGAGTTCCAATTCACTGCAAATGGGACGGAGGCCCATAAGTGGGAAGGCCGTGAGAGAAGGACTCCTTTTAGAAAGATGTTTTACAGGACCTTTTCTGCATCATTAACTCTTCTGGAATCCTGAACATAACATGATGAATTTCCCTAAAAAAGTAGGTACTGTTTAATTTTGAATCACTTCAAAGAGTCACAGTAGAAGTAATCAAAGAAAACCAAAAGACCAGTAGATGCGAAATTTGCCAAGGAAGAAAAAAAATAAAACCATGAAGGTTCTAACAGATTTTGACCATGCACTCAAAATACCACCGATTATTTTGCTAATACAGTGTTTTACTGTTCCATGCGACTGAAATAAGCCTCTGTATTCATCAGAACACAGGATATTTTTATTACAATATTTGTGTCATAGCCCTTAAAAAAGGAACATACTGAAAACCTTGAAAAGAATCTCTGTCTTAAAATGGTTCTTGTGGTGTGTGTGAGTGTGTGTGTGTGTGTGTGTGTGTGTGTGTGCGCGAGTGTTTTACTATAAGCAGATACTTAATTGGAGATCACTTATTACTGAAAGGAATAAGCACATATTGATCATTCTGTCTCCAAAATGCACGTTTAGAAGAAAGACATAATTATACAGAAGCCAAAAAAATTGGAGAGTGAGTAAGATAAGAAAGTCGGCTGAGGTACGATAATGGTTGTTGAACTTTAATAATAACTAGTCTTTAAAAAGTCTTTTGCATAAAACCTGCCCAAGGGAGAAGAAAGAAAACCTCCTAAAAATTCCATATCCCAAATACCACTACATCAAAAACCATCTGGAAAATGTCAGATAATGGTATCCACCCACCTAAGAAATTCAGTAAACTTTGTCTTCAATTAACATTTAGAATAATAGACTAAAATTGAAATTTCTATTTGAAAATTCTCAGAAGACAAACCTGGATTAGGAATCAGATTTTAAAAGTCTTCTTAAAAGGACCATCTGTTTATAAATATCCTTCTCACACTCTTTGATCTGTAGCATGAGTTCACAGTGGAAGCACAGCTGATTTAAAGACATATACACATAGCTACCATGAAGTCTAGTTACCACATATGTATTCTGAGCTAGTTTCAAGTTTCCCTTGTTATGTATGCCCTTAAGAGCAATAAAATTTCACTTACATTCGGCAGTACTGTGAGTCCCAAAACAACAGTCTACCTGACTGTACAATCCCTTCATTGGCATCGGATAACTCTGGTCTTTTATTTATGTTGCTCACATTGTCAGTGCTATATGGAATAGCCATTTAGTAGCATCTCTATCAGTCCATAACATCTTTATTACTGTTATTAAATATCATTATCCATGCGGCACTCCCTATTAGAAAAACCAAATTAGAAAAACTGAAATATCCAGGAAGAACTACGGAGTTAGTGGAATCCTCCCTTCCCCATAATAATTTGCAGACTGATGAGAAGGAAGAAAAACAATGAGTATTCACTTCTCACAGATAGAGGTCACTAATGGACTGAATTTGAATCACTGTGGCAGAAACCACAAAGTTATTAAAGTAATCTAGTGAAAAATGAACTTGCATTGAAATTAAAGATACCTAAAGATGATTATCGAGAAAGGTCTGACCTGAATAGAAATATTACATCACTTCGACGTTTTTTGAATCTTCTGAGCAAAACCAAAAGCCTTGCTGTTTTTTAACTTCAGACACTGCTGATGGCATAAGTGACTATTCTTCCTCGTCAGGTACAAAGTTGAAGAGTCAAACTAGATCAGATGTCCACACTGGGTCTCTAAAGAATAAGGCTTCTGGACTTATATGCACTTGAGCCTTTCTTGAAGCCACAGTTTCAAACTGGGAAAATAGAAGGCTGCTTTAGGGAGATATGTCTAAATCCTAAATCAAACTCTCCAGCAGGCCAGAATATAAATGTAACGGGCACCAGAGAAGGTTCAAATTAGATCCAGCCGGTCAAAGTCAGACTTGGATACGATCACATCATCTGAAACCTAGCATACAGGAAAAGCCATAGCTGCCTCTTAGACTCCAGGGTAGCCCAGCATGGCATCATTTGGGAATCTACTTTCTTCTGTTAAAAGCATCCCCCGGAATTTCTAAAACTGCAATGAAACTACTGAAGTGTTAAGACATGAGAGCTTTTTTTTTTTTTTAAGCCAGCATTCCTTCTATGCTAGGTTTGCAATAGGTTCTGCTACAGTACAGCTAGCCTAATTCTTTTTACAATTTCTTGTATCCACTGGCAGAGACACAGAATAATGTTTGAGATTTCATCTTCCAACCTCCTCCAGTTTCAGATATTTGCAACTCAACATGACAGTATGGTGTTGCACTGTCATGGGTGATTATTAAAAATGCTTAAACGGTTTAACCCTGTACTGTGAGGCTTTTGAGGAGGGGAGGAAGAAAAGTTGTATTTTCAGGAGCAGTAACGTGTAGGGAAACAAGCAACTTTTCATGGTATGCGCATCACCCATAGATTGATTCTCTTCTAATATGGTGGCCTTCCCATCATCTATATCTGGTGCATGTTGTTCAATGATTTCAGGAAATAAAAATCTAGTTCTAACACTTCAAATACTGACCTAAAATTTTACATTCACACTGCAGCTACCTAATGTATCCCTGGACACAGGCCAGCCTGCATTCTATTTACCTAAAAATGTTTTGGAGATCTTTTCATTCGAGATTCAATAAGGTCATACCGGTTAAATCTACAGACAGTATAGGTCCGATTTGGAAGCTAGCCTTCTTACGAGCTTTCGGTTAGGAGAAGTTAGACATAATAAATTTAGCAATAAGCCTGTGAGCGAGTGGACATGCTCCAAAGCGCCCTGAAACCCTGTGTGATTAAAGAGCCTCCCAGCTGAGTGGGGAGCAATAGCTCCCATTTAGAAGAGGCTTTGCATAGCAAATGCAGCATGTAAGGAAATCTAATCAGCACCTTGCACTCCTGTGCGAGCATTTACACGGATTTGTGCCTTGCACTTGATTAGCTTACTGTAAGCTCTACAAGAGATTCCCTTCGCTAAAAATTAATCAAAAGCTCTTGAAGACTGATTTCCATTCACAGGAGAAGACAGGATGAGTTTCCAGGTGAATAAATAATAATCATAATAAAGATAGCAGCAGCAATTGCTGCGCTGCTTTGAAACTCAAAACTCAGTTGGGGGAAAGGGGTCGTCGGGGAGTTGGGGCTGGAAGCCTTTTGCTCTTGGAGTGAGCCGCAGAGATTTTCTCTGCCTAAGTCAGGCTGCTGTTCAGAAACGTGACCATCTTTCCGCTGCCCCTGCCTCGGTGCACACACGCGGCCACTCTCGACCCCGGTGCATCAGGCCACGAGAAAAATGCTGCCTTTGCAACAGCGCTGGCCCCCTCCTCCAAACACACACACACACACACACACACACACACACACACCATAGCAAATTCACACCACCAATGGCTAACACGTTTTATCACCCCTCAGTGAAAATGTGACTTGCAAAAGTTCTTATTTCATGACGCCAGAAGGTGAACGGAAGGAAGACTCCGGGGGAAAAGATAATTTTCACCCTTTGCTTGTGGGCCCCCCCCCCCCCCCCCACGGAACTCCAGCCTTAGAGTTTGCTGTCCTGCGGGGCGAGTTGGCTCTAATAAGTTTTTTAAAAATGCTGAATAGCATTAAAAAGACCGGGGCAGGGGGGAGAAATTCAGGAATCAGGTCCCCGGACTGAAGAATATCAAAAGCTCCCCTGAATTCACATTCCAAATTTCCAAAGAGCTGCAAGATGAAACACCAGCTGAGGCAGAGGGTTCTCTCGCACTCCTAGGGGGATTCGCCTCCCTGCACAGCTGCCTCCCGAACGCGACTGTAGATCTGCCAGCGCCCGGTGCCCATTCAGGGTTCTTGAACTTCGTCTCCCTCTCACTTTCAGCCAGACCCGGCGAGGGCCTGGAAAGCCTCCTTCGGGAGGGAGCAGGAGCCCGGCGGAGGGGCCTGAAGGGGGGGGGCGGGGGGGGCGGTTACCTGCGAAGGTCCTCGTGGTCTCCTTCCAGCCCTGGTGGTATTCCCGCTCAGTGCCGCGCCCTCCCCCAGATCCAAACTTTTGCTGGGTCCTCCGGGTGGCGGCGGCGGCGACGGCGGCGGCTGCTGGAGCCGAGCCCTGTCGCCCGCAGCGTCGAGGTGCGGGGGTGCGGAGGCCCGAGCCTCAGAGGGGCGTGCGCCTCCCCGCAGCCGGCCGGCGTCCGGGCGCCCCGCTCGCCTCGCTTGCTCTCGCCTACGTCCCCTACGGAGCCGCGGCATCGTCTTCCCCCGTCCTCCGCCACCTCCGCCTCCAGGGTTCGGGCATGCCACTTTCTCTCGGCTTCGGCCGCCGCGGCCCCCGCCTCCGCTTCTCCTCTGCCTCCCCCTCTCGGATCGGCCAAGCCAACGAACCCCGAAAGAAGTAGGGCGAGCGGGGAAGGCGGCGGAAAGCGGCCCCGCGGCGCCGGGGCTCCTCGAGATCGGAGATCCCGGGGATCGGCGGGAAAGCGAGGCGGGCGCTCCTCGGGCGCGTGGGTGCGGACGGCGCTGGGCTGCGCGGGGCTCGCTCCGAGTGCTGCGCCCGCCCGGCGCGGGGCTGGAGGCTGCTGCGACCACACTGCTGCCTGGAACCGATGCGGCCCGGCTAATGTAGGCGCCGCCGCCCCCACCCCCACCCCTCCGGACACCCCCGGGAGATGTTTACAGTAATGAATTCGCGGGATCGCCTCCGCCGCTCCCGCGCTCCTCCTCTCCCTCCGTCCCTCGCGCTCTGGCGCGCTCCCCTCCTCGAACCCTCTTTCTCTCCCTCCCTCCGGAGTCCCTCCCACTTTTCTGGTTTAAAGAATGCTTGGGAGGCGCGGCTGCAACCCAAACCTTTCCAAGAGGCAAAGTCAGACTTGGCTTTTAACCCTGTCGTCTCTGAAAAGAATTGCGGAGCTCCGGGCCAACGCTGCGGACGCCACCCCGACCCAGCACGCCGCTTCCCTCTCTGCCCGGCACATGCCCTCTCTACCTCCAACTTTTAGGGATAATGCCGCCATCCGAACCCCGAAATGCGATTTCCCTAGTGCCTGCCCAGTGTACTTCCAGGCAGGAAGATCTATTCCTTAGACACGGAGAAATGATCGAAACGTGAAATTAGAGGGTGAAAATATAGCAAGACTCTCAACCAAAATGGCGTTATTTCAAATGCAGGCAACCTTGGAGATGTGTGCCCCCACTTCTCAAGCCATCAGTAGTTCCTTTATCCTGGACCTTCTTATATAACTTTAATTGGTAGATAATCCAAAGTTTAATATGATTATTTTAAACACGCTCATGTGCGCCTTTCACCCCGGCCGCTGCTGTTAGAAAGAGCGTTGTTCAATTTCCCTATAGATTGCAGTGGACAACCAGGGATTCAGCCTAAAGATTTAGGGCAGGCTTGAGAGCAAAGAAGCCTAATTTGTATACGGGCAAGAATTCCACTTCGCAATCTCTTTGCAAAGGTTAAAGAGTAAGGTAAGAAAACCAGGTGTACGTCCCTCTCTTGGGAAGTTGTGGGTAAAGGGGGGTCTGGGTTTCTCATCTCATTTCATTGCTGCTCCTACTGCCTCCAGTAAGTTGCTGTCATGTTTTAACAAGTACAGAGAAAGACTGGGTCTGAACAGAAGAGGGAGAACGAGCCCGCGCCAAGCGCTATCTACACCGAGACGCGCCGTCGGTGGAGCCACGCGAGACGCACTCGGCGACTTTAAAGACAGTCCAAGACTAACTCCCTAGGGATCCGCTCGGCTCTCGGGGCAGCAGAGTTGGACAGGGCGGTGCCCGCGACCGACTGAAGATGATTTCCGGACGCACCCCAGTCGAGACCGCACTCCTCGTCCTCAGTTCAAAGCCTTGAGTCACTTGGCACCACTTCCCCAATTGTTTTTATTTCCTTCGCATCCCGCTTGTGTCTACGGTCTTTAGGTTGCTGAGCGCCTAAGTCATGTTAAGACTTGGAGAAACGCCCGATTTGCCTGCCAAACCACGCACGGATCCACCCAGACGCGCGCCCGTGCGGAACCGCACGCTGGCACACGCGCTCACAAGCTCGCGCGCGCGCACACACACACACACACACACGCGCGCGCGCACACGCTCACTATCGGGTCTATGGGCGCGGGTTGTTGTTCCTGTTGCATGATGCAAAGGTGGCCAGGAAAAGGCTTTGACTTACGCACATATAGCCCATCTTCTCCCCAAACACAGTGTGTGACTAAAATCTGGGGGAGGAGGGCGCGCGGCTGGGGGCGCTAGTCGGATGGGAGCAGACAGTGAGTGCCATCTTGCTGGGAGGTTCCGGGAGCAAAGCGCCAACTACAACAGCCGCGGCCTCAGCCTCCATCAGCAACTGCCGCCGGCCGGAGTCCCACGCGCTCCAGGACTTTCCCGGTCCAGCCTGCCCTAGTCTCCCTGTTCCCCTAGGGCTTCCTTTTTCCCTGGTCATTGACGGAACCTCAACTCCGCAACCTTGATTTTGAGCCTGCTTTCAAATGAGAAGTAACCGTGCCAGCGCTGGTCAGCGCGGCGGAGGGATTTTTCTAGGAGGCCCCGAGTGCCCGCGGAGATGCGGGGGCAGCTGGCAAGACCGGCTCCAGCCACCTTCGCCGGCTCCCTCTCCCTGCATTTGGCGCCTGGGGGCGTTCTCCGCCCTCTCCCTGCGTCCCACGCACGCAGCTCCGCAACGTTGTCTGAGTTCAGTATCCCGCGCTCTCCGCGCCTTCGCCACCCCGCAGGCACGCCAGGAAGGTGCAATGGCCTCAGCGCAGTGCCCGCCAGCCCCAGGAGCATCAGTGGGGCGGGAAAGGGACTTGGTTTTGGAGAAAGCAACCTCCCGCCCCCTGACTCAGAGGAAAACGAATTAGTATCCATCGCATCTGCTTAACCGCGAATCGATCCTGGATTGCGGGCAGGGAGCCGGCTGGTGCCCTCAGATACAACCGCTTGATAATAACACTTGGTGACATTAACAGCTCATGGGGGGAGGCGGCTGGTACTCAGGGGAGTTAAGAGATTGATTCTGGGGCAGAGACTGGATTCCGGCAAGGCTAGGGGCTCTGGAAACCTCAGTTTAAGATCAGTGCTTCTAGAGGACAAACAAATTTGCATTTTGCCCCAGAGTTCAGTTACAAAATTCCTTAGAAGAGGTGGCTTGGACCTGCAGACAGACGTCCCTAAAGCCAAGGGAGAGCAAAGCTGCCCATATTCTCTACGAGTGAAAGACAAAGCTTAGAACATCCCACCCGGATGACCACCCTCTGCTGCTTAAAAAGAAAAGAAAAACAACTTCCCCCAAAGTGCCACAGTGGTTCCCTCGTAGAGCGGTAGCTAGGGCGTTTGCTGGAAAGTTCACCTGGCACCGCAGCCCCTTTACCTGGTGGCCGCGTCTTCTCCTCGCAATCGGCTCATCCGAATCCGACAGGGTCGGGGAGGTGGAAAGGGAAGAAGCTGGCGCGGCAGCAGCGGGACTCCCGGGGCATGGTATTGTTTTAGGGATCGCCGCCGAGGTCCCTCCTGCCCATCGTTGAGAACTATTACCCCGGTCTCGGGGCTCAGTGGACTCGGCGGCGGACGCCGAGGTGCCGCCTGGCCGCCGCTGGCCGCCCGGGACGGAGAACCAGAGGCGCACCTGGGACCGGCGCGATGGTGGCAGGCAAGATTATTATCCCCGCGTGCTGGTTCCTCCGCGGTGACAATGGATGGTGCCAAACTCGCAAGTGACGGCGACAGGTTTCGAACGTACAACTAACTATAAGGTACCCAGCCCGAGACAGTAAGCTGCTTTTTCCCTCTCCCTCCTCTCCCTCCTACCAGAGAGGGAACGGACTTAACCCTGTGTGCGCCCTGCACTCCCCAGAGAAGCTGGAATCGACTCGGAAACCGCAGGCGGCAGCTCCGGGGGCGAGAGCCTTGCTCACGTGCGTTCGCAGCTGGTGTGTGGCTGTCTAGGGGCACTCGCGTGGCAGGACGCCAGCGGCGGCTTCCAGCGCCCAGACTCCAGGATGGGAAGGAGCCCTAGCGTTTCATCCGGACGCAGACCCAGCCCTCGGAATCTATTTTTTGCCTCCAGTTACCGGATTTATGGAAGTTGCCAACGAAGTTGGTTTTTATTCCTTTACTTCTCCTCCCTCCGCCCCCCGAATGACTTCCTTTCCTAGCTAAGCTTTGAAGATTGGGAACTCCTAGCCTTCTCTAGCTCTAGCTTTTAACTGTGTTGCGTGTGCGTGACGAATTGGGGAGGGCGCCCACCCACCCGTGCCAAATGTCAATGAAGCCTCGAGAAAAGCTGCCTCCCACCCACCTTAAGGACACATTAAAATAACTAAGACTAAGACACCGGAAAATGGGGGTGGGGTGGACGAGGAAGTTTGACATATGAATGGGAAATGGGGAGGGAGAAGAAAGAGTGAGAGTGAGAGGCCGAGACAGAGATACAGAGACACACAGAGCAGGAGAGAACCTTATAATGGAATGAACAGGGGTCACCCAAACAAGATTGACGAGTAAAAAAAAGAAGAAAACTAAGTCTCAACACTGAAATCAGCCGGTCAGCTTTTAGACGCCTACGGTTTGATCGGCGATATTTCCCCAGCTCCGTTCGAAGTGGTTAGAGAACACAGGAGCCTCTGCCATGGCCGCCCAGATGCTTTGCATTTTGTAAGTAGTTTTGACTAAGCGTCCTGGACTCCCAAGAAGTTAACTGGAGTTGGAGGCGAGTCATCTCGGGGACGCCGAATGGAAGCTCGGATGAGAGAAAACTGTCAGCAGAGCGTCGCTGCTGTCACCGTCACACCCAGACGAGCCAGGACGTCGCTCAGAGCGCAAACTCAGATCCACACGCGGACATCTTCAGCTGATTCCTTCTTCCTCCGTCTCCATTCCGAACTGAGGAAAGAAAGAAAGAAAGGCTGAGCCTTTATAAATCGTTCTGAGAGTAACACGTGGATCTTGCCGAAACTGAGGTATATAGAAAAGAGACTGTGTTTTCCACCAGATAGATGGTCTAATTAATGTCTCTCTGCAACAGACCCAAGCCAATGGGCATCAGTAATGGCCATTTCCAGTGCCTCTCGGGGCCCGGGCAGCCCACCGAGGCTATGGGAACGCTGCTTGCAGCTGTGTGTACTGAGAGAACTCCGTTGTAAATCCTTCTGAGTGGCCAAGGTGGCAGCAGAGCATAGGAATAGTTCCTCAGGCTCCAACCTCAAAGGAGGAAGATCACATTTTAGGACAAATACTCCTCTTCCTGCTTTTAAACATCCATTTTCATATGTAAGTGTACTTAAGTCTGCACAGGAGGTTGATCCACTATAGCAGCATAATCATCTCATCTTTAAGAACACAATTTTAAAAAGACAAAATGGAACGCTGTGCAGATTTCACTTTTTGATTTACACAGCTAGAAGAAGAATGAGATCAAACCGGGGTAGGGGTGTTTGCAGATGTGAAGAATTTATACATTTGAAATTATGCTGTTTCTAGACTATTAGAAAATAATATTATGAGCATGTGATCCCTAGTAAAGGCTATTGGTACAGTTCTTTTATTCAGGACAGGGACAATTAAGTAAAGAAAGTTATCACCCCAAATATAGGAGCAAAATCATGGTAATAAATTTCCTATTCACATGACCTGTGAGTCAGCTTAGAAATGTGTGATGATGGGGTCAGGGGAAGCAGAAGAATGGCAAATGCGGTTCAGAGCTCCAAGGTGTAGTAACTTTGCAGATTCACAAAACTATGATAATTAGCTTACTTTGTTTTTATTAAGAAAATCATTCATACAGAAGGGTAGAGAGGTGGGCCAAAGAGAAGCAAAAAGTCAATCTGTGAGTTTCAAAAACCAGGTCAGCTCATTAGCTATTCTTAAGACTTCAGTCCTCAAAAGAGTTATCATTTCAGTTGAAATTTAATTATCTCAAGTTCTTTATCCCACTCCCATGTCTCTTGTATTATTCCTCATTTATGCACATACATACACGTTCACATCTAATATGTGGTGAAAGTAAGTGTAAGATGGTATCTGAATGATAAGACAATGATTTAAGCTTGTGGCACTAACAGTTTTGATCTTGGGTAAGTTCTGTTCTGAGCCTCTGTCTCTTCATTTGTAAAATGGACATTTTAAAAAAAATTCCACTTTTACCAGCTTTATAACATTGTCTCATCATGAGTCAGTATATGTGCAAGTGCTTTGGAAATTTGACTTATTCTTATCCCTAATGATATTATATTTACATTATATAGCCCCAGACTTCAAAACCCTGATACAAAACATGCTTATATCAACCTAAACATTGTCAGTTACCCCGATTGTTATATCAATCTAAACATTGTCAGTTACCCCGAATGTGATCCTTCCACTTGCTTTACCTGGGAACATTTATCAAAACTAAGAAGTTACTATTGCTTTTAATGAAACTCCAGACTTTACTCATATTTTATCAGTTTTTCCACTAATATCCTTTTCCTGTTTCAGAATCCAATCTTGGGTACTACATTGTCTTTAATCATCATATCTCCTATGCTTTGTACAGTTCCTCGGTTTTTTGTTGTTTGTCATGAGTCTGAGATTTTTGGGAAGTAATGGCCAGATATTTTGTAGATGTTTATCACTTTGAATTTGTCTGATGTTTTCTCATGATTAGACTTTATTTAGGGGTCTTAGGAAAAAATACTAGGGGTGGAATGCCTTGTTGATCATATCATATCAGGCAGTACATGATATTAACCTGATATCACTGATGATGTTAACACTCTTTAAGATATTTTGTACCAGGTTTTTTCTTCTATAATTACACATATTTTTCCTTTCCATACTCTATTCTTTGAAAAGGAGTTTCTAAGTCCAGCCTACCCTCATAGATTTAGAATTTTAAAATGAACAAAGTAAGCAACCAGTGTGACTTGTAACCATCCCAATTTCAACTTCACTTAGGAATAATCGTCCATGAAATTTCTCCTATATAGAATTTAGGAAAATCCTCCCATATTTCCTTAGGAAGATGCTCAACTAGTTCCTCTGGCTACATATTCGGAAGCCATTTTCAACGAATCTGTGTTTTACAATTTCCAAACCTAGTCATTCTTCAATTCTTGTTGAACTTTTTAGAAATGCTGCCTTCTTTTTCTTTCCCATGGCCACATCTTTGGGTAATTCAAAACTCTAAATCCCCTATAAAAGATGCTATCCATTACCTCCTAGCCTTTTCTCCCTTTCATATTTTTCCTCAAGCAGTGGTGCTCATTTTATTCTCCCTTGAAGTGCTGTTAGTTATCTACATGTTTAACTCTTGCTTAGATCTTATTGTCTCCAAGAATTAAGTTGGTTTCACTTCTCTATTCTCCTAGTTTCCAGTATAGTGCTTTTCACCATGTTGTTGCCCAAAACATGCTTGTTGACTTCCCAAATCATCTCCTCTAACAGGTGAAGAGAAACATATCATTCTCTGACATGAGGACCATCTTGAGAAAATCTATGCCTGGCACACTGTGGAGAGATGGCCTCTCTTTTTTCTCATGATTTTAAAATACTCCTAACCTTAGCCTTTATTTACATCAATCTGTGACTTTGAAATGCGTGCTCTTCTAATTTTGAAGCATCATGCTACAGTACATAGTTTATCCATTTATCCAACAAACATTTGAGAAAGGCCCCTGATGAATAGATTCAGTCCCTATCCTGTAAAAACTCAGTCTAGTGGTGACACATACACAAATAATTATATGCTCATTAGGGAAGTGCAACAATTTAGGTATGTGCAAAGTACTTTAGTGCCTGAAACAGATTGTCTCTAGAGTGAAGGCCTCATTCAAGTAATGATGAGGCTCTTTTGACAATGTACTAGTTTTATAGGGGACTCTGTGGCATTATTTTTAATCCAGCTTTCTGCATACCGCAACTCCAGTTACTGGAGTCCCCATCACATGGAAAGCCCTTTGGGCCAAACATTGGAAAATCAGTGTGGAAGTAATTGCTTGAACATCCATTTCCCCAAGCCTTGGTTTCTTTGCCTTCCTGGGCAGGTTACAAGATGATTATGCGTGAACAAAAACAGAAGGTACACACTGACTGGAAACAAAAGCACGTTAAACCATGGAGATTTCCTCTTACATAAACCTGCTGTTTGTTAAGCAGTAGCTCTCTGTTCCGAAGGGAAACTGGCAAAAACTTGATACAAACATTATCCAACAGCGCTGGGAGAAATGAGGGAAAGGAACGCCTTTTTAAAAAGGGTATAAAAAGAGATAAAAGATCTACCAGGGAATTACTCAAACCTAGACACTACCATTGTAGAAAATGTAACTGAATCTACCAGTATCTAACTACAGCTCTGATGAAGAGGGAAGTAACTCTTTAAACTGAGAAAGCACAAACATGCTTATAAGATCCTGAATTAGCACTGATATGTATTTTCTCCCACTACCTATCACCATATTTTAAAAATTGTACTTGTTAAAAGGGCAGAAACAGTTTTCAAGACTGCCTTTTATCACAAGAATGTGCAATACACATTTGCACATTTACAAAAGCTCTGAGCTTGGACTTGGGAAATCTCCACTTAATCAGGGAAATCACTTAATTGCTCTGAGTCTCAGGATCCCTTCTGTCAAATAAGAAAAGCAAAACTAATCCTGCCTTCCAGAGTAGATCCATAAAGATCAAGTGAGGAGAGGTATTTCAAAGCTCAAAATAAGAAATAAACTGTCATTTAACAATGGACATAGGGGACTCAGAATGGGGAGGCTAGGGAGGTAGAAAGGGAGGGATGAAAAGTCACCACGAATCAGGAACAGTGTGCGCTAGTAGGGGTGCTGAGTACATTTAAAGCCCAGACTTCACCACTATACAGTGCATCCAGGTAACCCAAACCATCTGTGTGCTAAAGCTATTGAAATTTTTAAAAAATTAAATAAAAGAATGCACTGTCGTTATCTGTATAATTAATGTGTTTTGCAGGACATAATTTAATGTGAGATATAGTTTAATTTGTATAACCTTAAGCCGTTCCGTGCAGTTTAACTTGTATTGCTGTTGGTCCGCATAACTTCTAAGAGCTTCAAAGAAACAGAGCTCCTTAGTTCCTACAAAGTTGTTCTATTCAGTTCCTTCAGGTATCACCATTTGCTACCAAGTTTTGACCCACCCAAGAAATAAGCTTCCACAGCTCAGGAAATTCTGAGCTTGTATTTTCACTATATTATTAAAAAATTCATATAAATTGCTTGGCCAATTTTCTTTCACACTTCCTTTTCTTAACTAATAGAGGTAACTCTGAACTTTTTCAAGTGGTTCTTTTAGTTTGCTTTTTAATTTTATTCTTGAATTATTTTAGTGCTTAAGTTTTCTGGATTTAGTCATCTCATTTACTTACTCAGTTGGAACACTTGGATTTCGTGTTTTCCTTTTCTCAATATAAAACATTCTTGAAAAATAAAGTTAACACTAAAACTTGACAATAAATTTAAAGAAATAGTTCCTCACAGATAATGTCACTCTGTCTCTGTCTTACCTATGAACATTTTCATCAGTACAATATTTTGTAAACAGGCTAGAAAATCATAATAAAAGTGAGTTTATTAGTATTACATTTTGGTTCATTATTAATAATACAGGACTAGGAGTTAAATTCGTCTTTTTAAACACTAAAGAGTTAGTCTGGATCACCAACCTATCTTAGAGGTCGGCAAAGGCCTGGGGGGTTTTCGCTAAAGATGTCAGGAAGAAGTTGATTTTGAAAATCCTTTCCATCTTCCTCAATGTTTTGAAGAGATGTCTACTTAATCCCAAACACAATATCAAACCATAGAAAGATCAGGATTATTCGGTTTTGGGATTATTTATTTTTCTTTCTTAGGGATTCTGCTGCATGTTTATGTTTATATAGTGGGGTACCTTCTTCCTTTTCCTTTAATGTTTTATAAATGACATAGTGTTGGATTATTTTTAAAGTGCAACAGATACAAAAGCATGGATTATAGATCAGAGTTGGTAGAAAGTCAAGCAGTTGACATTAAAATATTTCCATAGAGCCTTTATCCCTTAAAGGATGCCTAAACAAATTATTTTATCTGAGAACTCCCCACACCCACACCAACCATGATGGGCTAATAAAGAGGTAAGTATAAACCACGTATTCAAGGTCACAGAACCAGTGAGGAGGTTAGCAGGAAATGCCAGGTCTCCAGAAGCCTGTCCACAGTTTAGCCTCCTACCCTGCTATACATTGCATTCATTCATTAAAAAAAAAAGTCTTCTTGTCATTGTGGATAAAAGTCAAAGGCACTTTTTTTCATGGAAATCACTTTTATTGAGGGCTACCACACTTAATTTGAGTTTTAAATATGTTTCAAAGGTATGTTTTAGAACTGAAATTAATATACCAAGGGACCAAGGACCAGGCTGCACAGAATCCAGGACCCCATTAGTTCTAGCATAAATGCTGGCAATTGCCCTGGAGTGAGTCTTCCTAACCCCTGTCTTGCCCTTCTCCTATACGTTTTTGCTACATGGAAAGGGTGAGGGCTTCCTAAAACATAGAATTGATCAGGTCCAGAGGCACGATATGTTTTTGCTACATGGAAAGGGCTTCCTAAAACATAGAATTGATCAGGTCCAAAGGCACTTTCAAAACTTTCTAATGATATCTGAATTAATAAAAGTCGAATTCTCATGAAGACATCATGTCTTCCTCATACATCTATCCTAAGCAGGTGCTTTAAAAATTATAGAAGTAAGCCTGTAAAAGCTAATGGGGTCTCAACATCATTAGAGAAATGCAAATCAAAACCAAAATGAGATACCACATTGTACTCACTAGAATGGCGATGAGAAAAAGACAATAATTAGAGTTGGCTAGAAAGTAGAGAAACTAGAACCCTAAAACCTTACTGATGGAAATGTAAAATAGTATAGTCACTTTGAAAAAGGGATTGACATGATCGTTTCTTAAAAAGGTGAACATACATTTACCACAGGATCCAGCAATTCCACTGTTAGGTGTCTACACAAGAGAAATGAAAACGTGCCCACACAAACACTTCTACAAAAATGTTCTTAGTAGCATTATGCATAATATTCAAAAATTGGAAATGACCTAAATGTCCATAAACTGATGAATAGATGGCAAAATGTGACATATCTATGTGACGGAATACTATTTGACAATAAAAAAGAACAAGCTATAAATACATGTCACAGCCTGGAAGACACTCAAAAACACTATTTTCACTGAAAGCAGTTGTATGCAAGAGACCACATGCTGTATAAGCTGCTGTATGCAAGAGATCACATTCTATTTAGTCTATAGACATAAACAGAAAAGGTAAAGCTATGAAGACAGAAAGCAGATTACTGGTGACCAGAGAAGAGGACATAGGGGAGATAAGAGGAAATGAGGATTAACTGAAAATGTGTGACAGATCATAATACCATGAGATGAAATTGTTCCAAAATTGATTCATGATGATGGGCACATAACTTGGCAAATTCACTTTAATTAATATTGACCTGTAAATGCAAAAAAATTATATAATATCCAAAATATAGCTGAATAAAATTGTTTTTTAAACAGTTGAGAAGGAAGATGTCAATACATAAATATTTAATTTTGGTAGAAATATTGTTAGGTCCTCTTACATCACCAATAAATGGGATCTGAAGTATCTTAAGATCGGCAAATAAATGATATGAAGTGTACCTGAAATAGTAAACTAATATGCAGGGTTAAACAATTTCTTTTTTTTTTTATATTCAATATTTTTTATTATGATATTGTGGGGTACAGTTAAGGGTTAGGTATACAAATATGCTTCGTTCAGGCACCCTTGTTGATAAGAGGTGTCTCCCCATCCCCAGACAGATATTTACTACCATTAATC